>JAQIXA010001822.1:0-21724 GCA_034699045.1 Nanhermannia cf. coronata Gr-Ori-00579
AGCTATGGCCTCAATTTAACCCGCAAAAAAGGGGCCATAACTCTGATAAACCCTTTGATAAAAAAATACAGACATTAGTTTTATAGGTACCCTACATTCAACATAGGTACCTAATGCCAATTTAAAAAAAATTATAGGTAGGTATTTATTGCCAATTGTATTGCTATTTATAATCGTAATCGTAGGTACCTACTTAATTATTTTATTTTAACTTACCTATACGATATTTGATTATGTTCTAATTTTAATTATTTGGTATCTATTGTAGGTTTGTATTCTTTTGCTTTGCTGCAAAATAAATCAGGAAAAAATTAAGAGCTTTATGTGCACCAATATCAATCGAATCTAGTAAATGCTTAAACGAGTATTTGCCACGAAGATACTTACTCATAGTTAGAGCTTACTTTAAAATAGGTATACGAATGAATTTTATTTAGGTATTTTCATTCTTATGCAGATTTGCAGGCTTAAATATGATGTCAATTTCAAAATTCAAATCACTGCTGAATGAATTATGGTGTTGACTTGAATAATTTATGTTTTTTTTTACATTCCAAGATAAATTAAGATTCATTCCAGTATAGTATTACTTATTCAAAAATGTACTTGACAATTACCAATATTGCACTATCGACGATATTTTTCACATCTTGGATTTTCCTTGACTTGCCTGATGAAGAGGTAATTTTAAACCATTAAAATACATAAAAATTAAATTAAAAATTAAATAAAATTTAATTGCACCATACTTATATTAGAACGTTTAAAAACTTCTTTAGGACACTACAGATGAACAAATAATCGATTTGTACAACTCATCTCTAATTCAAGAATGTATCCAATCTTTAAACCAACTCCAACTAAATCGATCAATCGAGCTCTGGAGACAAATAGAAAACCAAACCATTGTCCAATATTCAGAAAAGAATTCCTCTTTTAAACTGGAATCGATTATCCAACATATTGTTCAAAATTCTTATGAGTTTAATGGAAATTTTTCACTCATGTCCAGATTTATATCAAATATAAATCACTCAAATGAGTCAGTTAAGATCCGAACTGCAGGCTATACTACAATTTTGACCGAGCTGATCAAATATGAAAGAATTTCAAATTCCTCTGATGCATTTACACTTGGTCATTTATTTTGGCAAGATTTGAAGTCCACAAATAATGCTTATAGAAAAATTTATAATACATTTCCAACACCGACTTTAAGGAAATATCTGAGGAATATCGGACAAATGGTTGCCTTCAAAAGTACTGGGGAAACTAATGGCTACATATACCCTAGTAGTTCAAAATCAATTTATCTTTGGAAATCTGGAAGCTACGTTAATTCAGCCAGTTGGATCATTTCACCATTTTTGGAAAATGAAGATTATTCATCGATTAAAATCTGCTCGAATCAATTTAAAGATGAATGTTTGAGTTCAGCCAGGGTTGCTGGAACTAATGAAACTTTGTCAATTGCAAATCCAGTCAATTCAACAAGTGGTGGAGATTTTAAATGGACTTTAGAACTAGTAGAAAATGATAATGTTCGAATTAAATCTATGAGCCTAGGCGAGTATTTGATTGTTGGGGGCAGAGAATTCGATTTCAATTCGAGGCAAGCGAGAATTTTTACAAGACCTGAGTCTCAACTTAAAAATCAATCTGGAATTTGGGAATTTCAAGCTTTTGTCTAGTATCTATCATAAAAAATTAATCGAAATTACACTTACTTAATAATTTGTAAAACCATACTTTTTAGGTATTTAAGGAATACCAAAAGCATAAAAAGTATTTTTAAAATTCAAAATTTTAAGCATAAAAAATACATTTCAAAGATTTTAGAGTCTCGGCAAAATTCGTCAGGCGAATACTCGTAATATTCTAAAAATTTAGACTTAAAATTTCAATTTATCACAAGATATTTTGGAAAATTTAGAAAAAATTTAGTATAACTTTTTTACAAAAATTTATGAATAATAACTGATATAAGATATACTATACTGTAATAGGCTTTCACTATAGGTATTTCATAGAAAAAGGTCTAATCCTACATTTTGATACCTGCCTACTGATTACTTACTGATAGAAGTTATGGGATTGATTTTTTTGAAATCAAAGTCAACAACTCAATTAAAAAGCCATATTTTTTGGCTAAAAGTGAGAATATGTAATTTATGTAAATTTGGCTACCTACAGCAGGCAGTTGAACATTTTATTTACCTCAAATTGAATAATAAAATATTTTATTATTCAATTTACTTGCTTTGAGTCATTCATATATAAACATACATAGTTATAGCCAAGTACTACTAACTACTAAATAGAATTTCTCACCAAACAAAAACAGCAGATTTTTCTATAAATTACCGAGATCAATGTCAAAGTCAAATTGTCAACTTTTGAGCTTTCAAAACGAGTCAAAAAAAAATCAAGAAGTTGTCGGCTCATACTTGAGTTTAAAAAAATTGTAAATTCTTGTCCCTTATGCTATACATACTGGTAGCTGGGTACCTAATACTTACTACAATGATATTATAATAATAATTTAAAACTCTATTCAGAATGTATAAAATCAACTCTTTCTTTTCAAATCTTTCTGGACATGTTTCTATCCTTTTACATATTTTGGTAAGGTAATAAATATAGTCAAACTCATGACAATTACACTATAGTACAAGTATCTTTTATATATACATACTCTTAGGTACAGTATAGTCGAATGTATTCATTTCAAAGAATTTTTTTGACCCTAAAAGATCCCTTTCTTATATCAATAGTAGTAGGGTATATCTTATTTTATTTACAGCCTAAATTTCACAATTTCTAAGCTAGGAATAAGTACCGGAGATTCCAAAACTTTCAAAAAATTGGCCAAAATTCGACTCTTTTTCTATCAGGTAATTATAGTATTTACCGATATTATCTGTTGGGTACTTTGTAGAATAATTGAAAACACTTTTTAGAAACTTTATTTATGACAAAAACTGTAAAAAATTAATATATTTATTAGCTTTTGATCCCAAATAAATTTTTCTAAAATTTTGAAATTATTGTAAGAATTTGAGGTTTTTCTTGACAAATTGATTTTGAATACCTTAAATGTCCTGTTAATTTATCATACCTACTTAAATTATGTATACGAGTAAAAGTAGTCCCAAAACTTTTGAAACTTGAGAAAACCTTAATCTGAAAAGTCAGATTAACCTAAACGACTAGGTTATGTAGGTACTACAGTATACATATCAGTAGTACATGTATAAGTAAATACTAGTAGGTATTATAGATATGTATATGAGAATGGATAGAAAGGAATTTAAAAAGGAAATTTGATATGATTTAAAAAGTCTTGAAAAATTAATAGAAAAATCGAGTACCTAATAATCTTTAACCCCTGTCTGCTTGTACCTACACATTGTATCAGTATAAGTAAAATTGTTAGTCAATCGATTAGCCCTTTCATTAAAATTTTGGTGGGTGTATTAAGCCAGGGCCAGATATCATAAAATGTATAAAAAAAAAGAGTTGTTTGTACTGATAGGTACTGGTACTGAATAGTTGGCAATATAATGTACCCAAGTACATAGTATCAATACCTACACTAGTATAGGTAGTAGTCATAATTATGATTTGATGGCAAATTTGTGAGCCCGGTCAAAAAATCGAGTTTGCCTTTCCCGTTATTGCCCAACAATTTGGTATTTAGCAAGTATTACTGATATTATATGATATTTTGGATATTAACCATTACAGGTAGGTATTACTAGTACCTATACATACTATATTTAATGGATATAATAATCTTGCATACCACAAGATACTAATGCTATGTACATAATATACCATACCTACCATAATACTAATCCAATGGCAAATACTTCTTAATACAAATACTTCTGGTCGGGGTCTGTTTCTGTTTCGTCAATCCGTCGGCAGACACCCCGAACAAAGTACTCATCGTCATCAATATCTGCCATAGGGTGACCAGCCATCAAAAAAGCGACCATTTGTCCAACAAAATAATGAGCTTAAAGTATAAAACAATCAAGATATTTTTTAAAAAATTCTAGGAAATTCAATTGAAAGAAAATCAAAAATTTGAGTTTTTTTGGAAATATTCAGACTAGGTAAAATTTAGAAAACTTTTAATAGAATTACTTTGAATTATTTTGAAAGACAATTTAGAAATACCTTTTAAATGCTTTTTTTTATATTCTGGTTATATTTAGCTATAGGTAAATATAAATTGAAAATTTGAGATCAATATTCATGCACAGATACATGTACTAGAGCAAAACGATGCGATGATTAAGATTTCAGGGTTTTTTTAAGATTTTTTGAAATTCTTGAGGACGATTTTCTGATGCTGGGTTACATTTTCCCAGCCTATATATCTCATCCTGCTGGTCAAACTTATTAAGTAGTAGAATAAGTAGAATAATCTTTGGTATTAAACCCAACCCTACAAGAACTACATTAGGTCTAGTCTTAGTACATAGTAGTAGAAGTAGTAGTAGAATCAGTAGAACCAAAGTAAGTTAAGGTATAGAAATCTCATAAGAAAATAGTTGGACACCTGTAAGACTCACCTGCATACTTTCCTACAATCCTTATACCAAAATATTAAGGGGTGAAGAAAAAAAAAGTTTACGAGGGAACTTAACTTGAGCACAAGAGAAGCCAAATACCTTTTATTTATACATTTACAATCTACATACATACCATACATATACTCGTAAGTATAATAAGTACAAGCATATTCTATCGTAAGTACAAAATACATACATACAAATAAATACCAACATATATGGTGAGGAACCTGAGGCTAAGTTTCCGATCGTAGTTTAAGAATCTCTAGCCCCTATAATCCTACTAGTTGAGAAACCAAGTGATTCAACCACTTGAATACCTCAAAATTTGAAAAAACCAAAATTTTTATTCAGATAGGTGCAAATTCATATAGGTAATTTACCAAAATTTATTGAGAAACCTATCATAAAAGTTAAAATTTTACAGTACCCTATCTATGTATTAGTAGTTAACATTTTACCTACAGTTCATTAACCATGCTCGTACAATGCAATTGCTCTACTTTCAGATATGAAGGCTTAAATAAAAAACTTGATATAAAATATTATTGATTTTTAACCGTGAAAATGGACGCAAACATGACCCAATCAAAACACACAAATAGTTGAATTTACCCTTCCAAAGACTTTAAAAAAATATTTAAAAAATAAGACATCCTTTATGGCTATTATGTAGATACTACACTACATTAAATTGACTGAATTTATAGTTTAAGGTTATGCCTTAACCTTAATCGTATATCAAATGCACAAATTAGTTAAAAAAAGTCAATTTTTTAATCTTTTCTTGTTACAGTGACAGAGTCATAAACAAGCTATTGAATTCCCTTGTAAGTATGGTTTATTTAAAAATGCCATAGATATATTTGGCTTTTAGTGGAGTATTTGACCATAACCACTGTTTTTAGGCTATTTTTTATCCTAATTTTGTACTGATACTGATCCTAAGACTCACATTTATAGTTTAATAGAGATTTAGAGATGAAAGTAGAGTGATAAAGAGAGAGAGAGAAAAAGCTCTCAGGATTGGCAGGATCGTATTGTATAGGATAATATTTACCTTTATACTATAGTACTTGCATTTACCATAGTATGTACAGCTAGCAATGTCTATGTATATGGTTAAATGTATAAAATATATAAAATAATTTATTTTCAAGTAAGGGTTGAAAAAACGCCTTCAACAATTTCTTACCTGAGGAGCTGTGAAGCGTCTCAGTCCGGTTTCAAAACTCGTACTTGCAATACAAGACACGGAAAAATTCATTGAACTCTAAATTATATTATATATTTGATCATCATCATCATCATCAACATCATCGAAATCAACGATTTTTATTTTTTTATTTCAAGATCAAGAACAAGATTATAAAGGGAACTATTAATACCTACTAGGGTAGATTAATTTATTTAAATTTTTCATTGATCGATATAGTGCCAAAGTTTGACAGAAAAAAAATTAATATTTTGGATATTGTTCATACTATTCAAGTTATTTGAGAAATTTTTACAAATTTTAAAGTTTTTCCAATTGACTTCTGGGTGTCGGATTTTGTGTTTTATTTTGTGTTTTACAAGTGGATAATGAAATTTTGTTCTTCTTAATATTAGTGGACTTTAATTTTTAAGGTGAGTAAAAAATAGCAAAACCGAAACTTAATTTTGTACCTACTTTAAGATTTTCCAAATTTCAGGCATTCATTATTCATTTTAAACATCAAGGAATTCATATTTAGACTGTTATTTCTGGGTTTAAAATGAAATGTTTCTCTAATCCTAAAAAAATGAACATTGAGCAAAATTTCATATAGGCCGAATTGAGGTTTTTTGCAAATCAAAATTTGAAAAAACCTAATTTTGGCCTCTTTTTTGAAATATTTTGGTATAATAATCAGATTCATATATAATAATATTATTAACTTTAAAGCCATTCTAATTTTTCTTTAAAAATAAGTTCAAAATCAACCGAAATATAAAAAATATATCAGTAGAATAAGAAGTAAATGCATTCAGTCGAGATTCATATTTAATGTTCTTAAGGTATTTTTTTACTTTAAAATAATCTATATCTCTCTAAAGAAAATGATCATTTGCAAAATTTCAGATAGGTCAAATCGACGTTTTTTGCAATATTTTTTTTTTGGAAAAAACCTAATTTTGGCCTCTCTTGCAATTTAGCCAGTGGTCAAAAGTCAAAAGCAGACATTTTCTTTTATACACTGAACCTGTTTAGACTGGTATGATATAATACAATCATATCTTATTAGTATTAGAGTACAAGTCTAGAAATTTCTTTTAAAATGTCAAATTTTTACAAAATGGCATTATTTTGCCATTTTTGAAAGCCATTGTTACCCTATAGCCTTCTCAAAGGGCTTAAAATTTGACCGAAATTATGAAATTTACAATTTATTGACACTTTACAAGCTTTATTGTATGGATTAATGAGGTGTTTAAATTAAACAGGACTTAAAACACCAAAAGTCAGTATAATTTTCTAAAGTACCCTGAAGAAAAATTTACATAAAGACCCTTAGAATTTATCACCTGTGACTCTAACCTGTATAATAAGTATTAGAAAGTTAAAGTATCGCTAATACTGTGCATAAGTAGACTTAAACAAAAACTTTTTTGGATTTTTATAAAGGATTTTATAACTGTTTATAAAATTACCTGGCTAGGATAGTTGACACCATTTTCTCTCAAAAAAGTTCTATTTATATATAATAAGAATAAGTACCTTTATACTTTATGTAAATACAAGTACATAAACTGTGTGATTTAAGGTAACTGGAATGATTTCATGGATTAAAGTGATACTCATATGAGTTATTTATCAAGATTATAATTTACAGGTATGTACCCTACTACTGTAATAGATAGTAGTACCTGTTGTTGTATAAACTATTTAGATAATCTTGAGATTAATTTGAGAGCAAAAAAAAGTGTCAAATGGATTTTGACACGGTTGGACAATCTATGAAAAAATAAAATAGTAAGGAAAAAAGCACCCGCCCTTTACCCCTATACTTAAAAAGGCATTTAAAATATCACATATTTTATTTCTAAACATTTCGAATTATTTATGAGGTTTCAAGATACGAGTAGCACTTTTTTAAGGGTATGTATTAAAGTACTTACCTATAGTTATAGTTATAAAAGAATGAAGGGCTACTCTTTGAATTTGAATTGTAAAAAATGTGGATTTGAATTTCTGAGGGTTATTTTTTTACGATTTTTTATAACCATTTCCTTACTGATTATTTCTCTCTGTTTTTAATCTGATTTTACCTCACACGTTGCACATACACAGATCGATCTACAGTGATTACCTTACACATAGATACAAACATAGGTAGGTATTATAGCATAGGTAATAAGGGTGCAAAATGCATTTTATTTTTAGTAAATTCATAGACACAGACCTGAGTCTTGTACATAGAAAAAAATAGAAAGAAAAGTTGCAGTGTAATGTAAAGTAATAGATAGGTAATAAAAAATATGGATAATTTCAAGTTTTAACAATTTTAAAAGCTCTGAAATTGACTCAAAATATTAAAATATTAGATTTTTTTCAACATATTTTCATAATGAAAATTCAAATGCTTATTAGTACTTATATGAAAAACTTTGAAGCCACTTTCAATTTTTCTTGAAAAATAAACTAAAATTTAACTGAAATGTTAGATATTTCGTCAGAGTTGGCCATTTAAATTTGAAATTTTGTCAGAATTGACATTGTTTTCATTATAAAAATCTAATTTAATTATGAAATAGCCAAAAAAGAGTTCCAAAAGTTTTTTTTTTAGAATTTTTTTCGAAATTCTAAAAGCAATATTTTGGAAATTTTGATCAAAAACCTGTGTAAACAAGTGAAATTTTTGTTAATATTTTGTTAATCGAGAGATGCGGGCTAAAAAGTAGAATTTTTTTACAATTCTTTGTAATCCATCGTACCGAATCATTCAAGAGGGGTTTGGAACTAAAATTCTCATTCTAAAAAAAGCCTATTTGAGAAAAGGGAAGTAAGTAATATAATAATTGTAATGTTTTTTTTTCATATAATAATAATAAATAATCAAATAAAAAAAATGTGTTATGTTATCTCAACTTTAGTACCTATTAGTTAGTGCAACCGTAGTACAAAAGATGTGTAGGTACAGGTATGTACAGGTAGATAAGAAAAATCATCATTTTAGTATTTTATTTAATACTAAAGTAGTAATAGTCATAAGGACAATTTGTGAGGATTAGCAGACAAGTCGGGAGAATTTGAGGTCAGGAATTTACCATTTGAATACTATGTACCTATAAGGATTGTTGCATTTGAAATATGTAGTAAAATATGCCGACAACAAAAGTAAATTATTTTTATTTTTATTATAATAATAATAAGTATAAGTATATGAGGTTCTGTTCTGCTCTGTGTAAATGGGTTGAGAGTCAAAATCACTTGTAATACTTTGAATATTATTATTTTTATTATCCATTATCATCCTTTGAGCTACTACAGTGAATCGAGTACTATTATAATAGGCAAAAGTATGTTGAGATACTTAAAAAACCCTAAAAATTAATTATTTTAATAGACATTTTTGTAATTTGGGTAGTCAATACTTACTGTATTGTACTATACCTAGGTCTATACCAAGATGTTCACATTTCCAAGAAATGAAGTTCCAACTGTGATTTTTTGATGGGTTACATTTCAAAATTTTTGGTATTTTTTAAGGGACCCTTTAAAGCTTTTGTTATTCTACTTTTTGAACCTCGAAAAACCCTCCAAAAATTTTGTAATACCTACTTAATCTGTATCCATTTGAAACCACAAATTATATAAACCCAAAAAAACTGATCTTTTATGTATTAGGTATTTTAAAATTTGGGGATATTTTATCTTGAAAAAAGTTAAGATTTGACATTCACAAGGGAGATTTTAAAAAAATTATAACTTACCTACCTATAGTGTGCGTTAGTAAATAAGAAAAATCCAAATATCTCAAGTATCTCAAGTATTTTGACCTAAACTTGAATGATTTTTGTCAAAAATGAGTAAATTTTTTAAAATTTGCTAGATTTTTGATCGTGTCCTTATTATTCATACAGATTTCTTGAGAGTTTTTAGTCAAATTTTAAAAAATTTTATGCCTTTTTACCTTTTAATAATAGAATTTTGGTAATTTTTGCAATTATTATTAGTTTTAGGCCAATTCTATTTACAATTTTACTAAGGTATAAAGTATCTATACAGATTAGTATTGTAATTGAGTAATAATATAATACATATTTAAAAATATATTTTTCAAAAAGTTCATAAACTTTGAAGGTGAATATTTAAAGTATGACTGGTTTATAAATTTATAATATATACAACGTAAGTATGATATTCATTGCTTTGAGAAATAAGTAGAATTTTTCGCACCCTGTATATCGTTATTATACCCGTGTGAATTTTTCCCTTGACCTCAAATGAGATTTAAAAAGTCTTTTTTTTTCACTCATTTAGATTCGCTTTAAACTTGTCTTTAAAAAGGAAAAATTATTTCTACCTACTAACTAACTATACCTACTATTATATGTACTAGTAAGTAGGATCCATTTAAGTATAGAATTAAATAAAAGTTACAAGATAAGCAATCAAGCGAATCTCCATAAAAAAAAATTTGAATCTCATTTTAAAATTCACAAATTCACACACTTTTTATACTTGAAACTTGCAAGATAATCATTCAAATATATACAAATTTTTTTGGAAATGATATTTTAAGTAAATATTTTGTAAATCTTTTGAAAATTAATCAAAATCACTAGTACAGAGATACTGATACTTGAATCAAATGGATCATTATTATACATTTAAATCCCGATAAATCTTGATATTACAATTAAGGTCTACTATTTCATTTAACTTTAAAAACCTAACTATAAATCAATTTAACTAGTGAATTTTGGCTAAATGTAGGCCAAAACTTGGTTTTTGAAAGCTGAACTATATGCTTAGACCATAAAATTTTGTAAAATTTTGATAATAGGTACTATTCATATAACTTTTAACTTTAAATTGTTCAAAATTTCAACTAGATTTGTACAATTTTGTATAAAGTCGAGTTTGAAACTAAAGATTGTAAAAAATAGTTAAGATATTTCTAAAATTTTGGCATTTTTTGAGGTTAAAAATAGTTTATTAGTGATTCAAAATAAAACAAAAAGTACTTTACCTATTAATAATAGTAGAATAGTAACTATAATTGCAAGTAGGTTCATATAATTGAAAGCAAAGTCCAGGTTAATATTACAATTACAGCCTTTCCTTTCTCATAAATAAATAAAATGTTCTTATTCCCATCATACCAATAGTACAAGTATGATTCACAATTTAAAAATTAAAATACTTATAGGTACTTATAATAATGAAATAATACCAAATGTTCAAGAACAAATTCAATTTTACTATTAGGTACTATAGTATACTAATACTTAATAGAGTATTGTACATCTTATGGGTAAATTTCTGGGTAAAAATGGCGTTATACTTACTTACTTAATTTTAATTGTAAAAAAGTTTGACCTTTAATATCCGCCACATTCACTTTATTTTCAATTTACAACCTGTATTCTAAAATAAAAGACACATTAATAACCAGGTTTAGTTGCCCTATTTTCAATTGTTTTAAAACTCTAAATAGTGATAATAGATATATTATACATAAATTATGATAATTATTTAAAATAAAATATATTTAAAAGTAAAATCCTTGATCTTGAACTCAACCTTAGCATTCTAGTCCTAGATATTGAGCATATTTTTACCCAAAATTTTTGAAATATAGGTAGGGTATATTTCAAAGGGAAAATCAGATCTAAATTTTGCAAAAATTTCTGCTATAGAACTATAAATTGCACATGAGTATGAGGCTTATGTCGGGTTTTTTTAGGTTCATCTACAAAACCTCAATTTGGCCTAACCTGCAATTTTACAACTGTTCATTTTCCTCAATCTTTGAGCTGATATCTGAGATATATAGGGTCATTTTAAAGCAAAAAATATGTCTTTTTTGATCAATTTGGATCTACAGATATGTACTTTAGCAAAATAAACCACTATTAAATATGTTAGTTTAAATATTACAAATGTACTTTTTGGTAAGGTTTATAGTTAAAAATGGACATAAACCAGACCATATTTTGATATTTTTGTACCAAATTCTAGAAAAATTTGATATATTTGTTCAAAATTTGAGATAAAATTAATCTACTAAATCCTATACCTAGTAAGTATACGACGAGGATTATAGAAAAGTTTAAAAAGATTTAGTAGAACCATTTTAGATATAAAAGTAGATTGGAAAAATTTTACTTTTCGGAACAAAAAAAATCTTACGGAATTTGGCTCGAGGGCTGGATCTTTGGCTACCTAGTTTGCATACTAAAATATAAATATTGTAAGATTTTTGAATAATAAATGCATATTTCATATACATAGTCATACATATTATCTAGGTACTGGTACTGGTCACTGGTCACTTGTGTGTATTGTGTATGTATATGTACAATGTACCTACATTGTATAAATAATTATAATAAAGGTAAAAGTTATAGAGCAGGTTTAACTTCAAAAAATTCAAAAAGATTAGTGGAAAGAAGAAAAAAATTTTTTTCTTCAAAGTAAATTTACATTAGGATGATTGTATTTGATTAATTTGCATAAGACAGTAACCTTACCCAGGTCCCTCGGCCATTTACACTTGGAGATACTACTTGATTTTTACATGATACTTTTTTACCAATATCAATAGGTATAATATTATATATGTATATTTATACATCTTAGAACCTAGACAGAATTGCAATTTGTTCCTTGTTATGTACTAGGTAACATGGTAGACTCAGATTCTGGTAGTACTTGATAAATATCTATGTATTTATAAACAGGTATAGAATTGGATAAGAAAAGACAATTACTTTTTTTGCTCAGGTATCATACCTACATAAGTATGTAGTAGTACTGATATTAACTATATATAGTATCAGGTGCATTGATATTTTGATTATTTTTTATACTCATGCCTATTTTTAAAATCTCACATTTAATATCTCAAATCTTAGGATAGGTTTTAAACAATCCTTAAAAATGAGCTATTGTCCTTTCAAATGCCAAATGCCATTTCACCAGTATTAGTAGACACATTTTGAATTCATTTTGAAGACCTTTTTTAAGTATATTATTGTACTAGTATTTTACTTTAAATCATTCCAAATCTGTATTTATTAGGATCAGAAATCAAATTTTACCAATTAGGGAAAATTATAGCTTTCAATGAGTTTCCATATGATGTTAAATTTGAAATTTTTGAGTTCGTTATTGACAATTTTTGGCAAGAATTGACTTTGGAAATGATATTTATTAGACTTGAAAAATATCGTTGAATTTGATATATAAAATACAGAATTGGGTTTTTATAGAAGTTGTAGAGCTTTTTCGATCGTATATAACTAATTTAGTGTGATATAAAAAGCAGATAATTGTGTGAATACCTTATTAGTTTTGATTTTAAATCTTGAGTTTTTGAGTCTCGAGTGAGAAATGACATAAGGATGATAAGGAGTTAATCATTTCATTTAAAAACATCTCAATCTCAATAATAATACTTGAAATATGAATGCAGATGATTAGTTAGAGTTTTTTTAAACTTGCCAAATACATACATACTATATATATTATCTACTTTGCTACTACTAAATATGCAGGTACATAAGCATAATGTGAGAAATTTGTGGAATTTTAAAAACAAGTTACTTAATACATACATCCTATGTACATATTAAGATTCTATAGGCTAAGGTATCTCCCAGGTAAAGTTAAGTTGGTTTTTGAAAAAAAAAATGAAAAACTTGTCCTATTTCCTAACAAATTCCTGGTGTATAATTTCATTTCATGGGTTTTGAACTTGAACTTACAAATTCCTATTGACTCCTACTAGCATTTAAAATCTACTCAAAATGTTGCCAAAAACGTTCAAAATGTCTCTATTTATCCCTCAATACCTTGTCCTATAGGTAGGGTACTACTACTAGAACTACTGTGATATTGATATTACATAGTATGCATAGGTAAACTACCCACCCTCTTTTATACTTAATATATTTCCTTCAGATTCACAAATATTCTAGAACTTGTTACTCATACACAAACATATCATACATACATATGAGCAGGCAAAAGTTCAATAAGTCAATAAAATTCCATACTTTGTTATTTGTTACTTGATAAATGCATTTAAGCCATTTAAAATTGGCTTTAGACACTGAAAAACATTGAAAAATTTGCTCAAAATTTTCTTGAGATTTTGTCTAAAAGTTGTATAGAAATGCTAAAAGTTGATCAAATTCCGATCTAGATTTCCTTCCAGAGTCAAAATCCAGATTTAAAAAACTAATCCTGACTATTTTGAATTATAACAAGGAAATTAAGGACGGTCGAACTTAATTGTTTGTATATAATTTTCGTCTAGAAATAGAATATGAAGCTGAAAGTTGGTTAGATTTTCGATTTTTAAAATTTATGTAGATATGTATTGTAGTATGTAGCATTATAAATTCTGTGTAATTCTGTGTTGAATTTTATCAGAATATTTCAGTAATAAGTTAGTTTACTTGTGTGAGAAAGACAGGTCTGGATTTCTTGTGTAATATCTCATTGATGATTCGTTTTTTCTTTACTTTTTTGTTTCGAGTCAAAGTCGACAAAAATCTGGTTGGACTGAAAAGTCCATTTAAACCCATGTTAATCTTATGGGGGGCAATGGTCTGATCTGACCTCATTGCAATTCCGAACACACCAGAAAACTCGCCGATCCTCATTCTTTTTCTTTTCTTGAGATCATCTCGAGATTCTGAGGAAAAAAACTGGTATTACTTAAGTATTATAAGTATTTAAAATCCCTACCCCTATCTACAAGTCACCAGTACTACCTCATATTATACATATTATATTGGTATTATAGATACACATAGGTATATACAAATGTATAAATGATTATTTTATAGGAAAAAAAATCGAATACCTTGACTTTGGTCTTTGGTCAAATCTAACTGCATCTCTTGAACTTTTATTAAGACTAACTGAACTCAAGTCATATGCAATTTGAATGAATAACTTTTGACAAGTTTCAATTTTGAATTTTGAATATTGATTTTAATGAAATTAAAGCTGTCAAATTTCAACAAATGCCTACCTACTTATAGATATGTTAGCCAAGTAAGATACTTGATCCTTAAACTCATATGGATTTATTTATAAAATTTATAATCGAATTGATCTACTAATACACAAAATTCACTAATTATATTCGAATTTTATGAAAATTTTGCTAATTTTTTCAAGACAATTATACCGAACAATTTTATAATTATCAATTTTTCAGTCTAAATTATATCAAGTTCAGGCTCCATTTACTTCCACGATATATCCTATTTTCCTGAGTCAATTTACCAAAATTTACAAAAAATTAAAAATTAATTTGGGTATAAATTGGTCTCTTTATGAGTTTAAAAGTATGTACTCTTATTCTTAGTATGTGTAAATCCTCAAAAATCTTAAACATTTCAGCCACATGCCTTTTTGATTAAAAAAAATGAATTTAGACCAAATTCTGGTTTAATTATTGTCCTAATATACTAGAATACTAGTAGTAATACAGTGTTCAAAAGCAATTAAAATAATTTTTTGCAGGTGCATAAAATGTATTGTACTTCTATAATACTTTCATACATGTAGGATTATAAGAATTAAGTTTAAGTAAAAGGTTAATTAATTGTCCTCATTTCCCATGCAAAAAACCCCAGTATTTAGTATTATACTGATTCTGATAATACCTACTTATTACCTATGTTATGTTAAATGGCCAAATCTGAAAAATCAGAAAGTGCTTGTAAAATATACACAAGTAGGTATTATAAGTACCAACATATTTTAATTTCAAATCTCATTCAGTTTCCATTAGACTTTTTCTCACCTTCAGAGAATGCAAGACATTGCCCTTTATTTCTCATACACCTGTAATTAGCACAATAAAAAATGTGTTTAAACTTGAAAGAAATTTGAATTTGAATTAATGTAGGTAGTTATAAAAAGGTACTTAAGGTACTTATATGATTTGAAATGCAGAGAGCCTTATGGAATTGAATTTTGTTCAAAATTTTGACTGACCTAGACCTAGAGGTTTGAATTTGTAGAAAGTTTGAATAAATTTAGGTATTTTATTTCATACCTACTCGTATCTCATATATTTTGTCATAAATCAAAGACTTTTTTGTACAATATTAGTAGGGTAATGAGGCTTTATAGTAGTAAACTTTTTAATAGAAAGAATTTGATGTTGATGAATTTTATTCTTAAATTTTTATTGTAATTCAAATGGGAAAAAGGTCAAGTTGGACATTTATTAAATGGAAAAAAGGGTTTCGAGTTTTGTGTCCTCAAGACCTGTCTTTAAGAGGTATAAATTTAAAATTTAAAACTTGTAATATTTTTTTTTTACATTATACATATGTACAAACATAAACCCCCTAAAAAAATGGAATTTGGGTTTGGGCTTTTTGTAAATTGACTTGGTATATACATATACGAGTACTTGTATACTAGTACTATGAGCATTTGAGTGGGAAAAGCGTAGCTAAAGCTCTTAATTTGTAAATGTATGACCAATTAAGTAAATGTTAATAGTATAAATATTAATCCTTTAATTATCAAGTATGTAAATTATACAGTCAGTAGGGGTTTTAAATCATTTTTTAAATCTAAAATTAAGTTCAATGCTTTTTATAGCAGAAGTTGGCCAGACTTTCTCAAAGTTTTTAAAATTTTCTAAAAACATCAGAATAAATTGGAAAAGTTAAAAAAAAATCTTGAAATTTTGGTCAATTTTCAATAAAAATGTTGTAAAATTTGGACAAAAATCTTAAAATTCTGAACGATTATGACTTTAAAATGTTAGAAAAATTTACCAATTTTGAAAAATTTTCAAATTTTTCAACATTTTAACAGACTATTGAAAAAAGTCGCCTAATTTTAGAATAATTTTAGACTTGGGGGAGTTGTTTTATAAGTTTGAAAGGGTGCTTAAAAATCGTCAAAATTGTTTTGGTGTATGTATCTTAAAATTTTTAAGTAAATTTTCAGGTATAGTCCATAGACCTTGACAATGATAAGTTGGATTAATAGCTAATATTATACAAGTAAAATAAAAATAAATAAAAACACGTAGGTTCATATAAAGACTTTATAAATTAATCATTTTCTACACTCGAGTAATCAATCATAATCAAATTTTTCACAAGATCAGAATTTTAACCCTAAGCAATATAGACATTGTAATTGTAATCTTGTATTACCAACTACTACCTACTACTACTATTAGTACTAGGAATATGATATGACCTAAAGGCATTTTAAAATTTAAAATTTAATGACATATCATATGACAAAAATTTAATAAATTTTTTTCTTCTATTTTTCAGATGAAGTCCTCTCGTAGGACGACGATAACTTGGACATCGTCAGTGGTGTCAACTTTACTACTTTTCTTAGCTACTTTTGTCAATACTCAGGTTCTTATTTTTACAATTAAAATGATATTTTTAACCTCAAATTAAAATTAAATCGCAAAAAATTGCATTCTTTTTACAGGAATCCAATTTATTTGAATGTCCAAATGGTAAGCAAATTTCTGAAAATACCTCAAATTTCTCATAATTTGATTCTAAAAAGCTTTCCTAAATCTAATATATCGCATGTAAATCACCTATGTTATGTACCTCAAAAATATCCAAAATTTGTGCATTTAAAACACTTTAAATGATTCAAAAGTGTCTAAAATTTTCTAAAATGTAGTTAAAATTTCATTTAAAAAGATCATTTTTATATGATACTTTAAAATTTTGCAAATCTCATAGATATTATTTGTCTTTTGAAGCTTACCTAACGGATATTATAGCTTTTTAAATGCTTTTAAGCTTATTTAAATGACTTTTTAATTAATATTAAGCACAAGTACATACTTTAATAGGGATAAATACTTTCGCTTCTTAAATACAAAAAACTTTAAATCTGATTTAAAAATGATTTAGCAAAAAAAAGTTCATTTGCAACCATTTATAATTGTCAAATGATTCGCTCAAAGGTTCTTTCAAAGAAATCGTGAAATCAGTCAAGAAAAATGGTAAATATCATTTTTGTCATTTGAATCAGATTTAAAATTTTAAGGTAGGCTTTTATACCATCAAATTTCAATTTCTATGTGATTGCATAAATACATTTTAATGCACAATTAAATGGATTATTTATGCAATTTATCAAAATATCGCATTTCCACCATTACATATATCAGTTCATAGTATTACCTACTTGTTATTGATAAGTGCATACAAGTACCTAGTAGGTAGGATTTGAATTTACATTTCAATTGCAAGACTTCCTGATGGTTTAATCGTGGTTGAGTTTTTCTTATTTTTTGACCAATTTAGAATGGTCTCTTAGATTTGATATTTTTTTTATAATTTTTTTATGAGAAAAGTGTAAAAGAGAAATTTACAGATAAATTGAAATTTTCTGAGACTTCAACCCAAATCACAAATATTTTTACCTGTACCTACTGTATGTATAGCAGTTACTACTGATATAGCCTACAAATATATAATGTATAATAAATTATGGGAATTTTTGTCAACGATTCGTCACAATTGAGGGTGAAAAATAGTGTCAACATGACATTTAATGGATTTAAATATGCACTTTATATTTTATATGACATTTGAGGCACGAATATGAGCCATTTTTTATAGATATTTAAATTTAAATACCTACCTACCTACCTAGATCTTTAATTTCAAATAGATTATATTAGTTACTAGTCAATAAGTTAGTACAAGACATCAGGAAAGCTCAATTTTGACCAATATTTTATCAATAGATTAGTCAGTTTTAAAGACATTTTGGTCTAAAAAAATTTCAATATTAAAAGTCCTCTCTTAAAAAAGTTAAAAAAACAGCGAAAATTATCATATTCTATAGATAAATATGTTTGTGAAAGTGTCAAACTTTTACTTGAAAATACAATAAAGTTGTCATATTTCAATTTTAAGATCAAAAACAAGCTAAATTTTGAAAATTTAATAGGAAATATTTTCATATTTTGGAAATTTTCAGATCAAAATGTGAAAAATTTGCACAATTTATACATAAATGTATCAAAAACTGTTGAATTTTGGGCATTTTGAGCATTTTGGACATTTTGGCCATTGTAAACTTTATGAAATATTTTCTTTTGATTTCTTATCTAAAGAACAGACAAGTTAGTATGGCTCCTTTTTACGCACAAAAATCTATATCTAACCTTATGAGAACTTTTCAATGAATTTTTTCTATTTGAAAGACACGACCTGAAAAAAATTGTGCAAATTGTGAAATATGAATTAAAACTTCCATAAGGTTCATCATCGTAAATATTTCCAAGTATATAATTATTAAACTGACCTACACATATATCACAGTATATATTGTAGGGTACACTATATAAGTTCACAAGTATTGAGAATATTTTGCATAAATGAATAAAATGAATAAAAATTTAAATACTTAAATAATGGAAAAGTAAATAATCTGAAATTTCTCAATTTCACAAAAGTTCAAGTATCATATACAAATACTTGTACTTGCAAGTGTAATTATACTAGGGTATATTAGTTCAATTAGCCTAGGCTTTAGTAGACCTATTGGTTTTTTCAAATAACTTGATCAATAATTACTATATTAGATTAGAAATTGGGATTTAGGTAAGTACATAGAACATATACGAGTATGTAGGTACAATTTAAAATTCGATTTTAAATTTATGTATTTTATTGGGGAAATGGGTCACATGGCAAATTTATACCTGGGATTATTACGTGCTCAACTTTGACCCGAAATCTTAACCAATACAGTATTATCCATAGTACATCAATAGGTACTAATACTAATAGCATTACATAGATATAATACTTACAGACAAGTGTATCTAAAATGTGTTTAAAAAAAAGTATCTTTTTAGACAAATCGAAGTCAAAGGGTTGAGAATTTACCCTGAAGCAAATTTATACTGTACTTATAGTAGAAATAATTTAGACTTAATATTTCATTTTATAGCTTCAAAATTTTCGATTTATCAAATATTTCACATTTTTAAGCTTCTATTCGTATTCAAACACGAAAATTTTGACTAAAATTTCTAAATTTTACTCAAAATTGATAATTTCAATAAAGTTGGAATCTTAAATTAGAAAATTTTGAGTTAAATTTCATGAAATTTTGAGACTAAAAGTTAAAATTCTGTCTCTTATTTACTACTTGATTCAAATTTTTATTTGATTTTTAAAGCTAGATATTTCAATCTCTAAAAGTGTAATAATTTAGATTAGATTCTAAATTAGATTCAAGATTGAATAATCAACGCTTAGTACCATAGGTAGATTCATGAGATATAGATTTTGAGTAAATTTTGATGATCTTTTGAACCAAAATTTGAAAAATTAGTCTATTTTTTTCCTTAAAAATGAGGCATTTAAGATCATTTTTTATTTTTTTAAATGAGAGATTTTTGTTTAATTTCTTGTGGCATATGTCCGAAAGAATTTATTATTTTAGTGATGTACTCATATTTTTGTTGATTTGAAAAGTTTTTTCTACAATTGAACACGAAGGATTACTGTAAATGCATTATCTATTTTCTTAAGTCATAATATAATGGTTTTTGAATGCCGAAAGCATTTAAAAAATTACAAATCTCAAATTTATCATGTTAAGTAAGGCTTTATGATTTTGTTTGCGTGTTCACTATGATCTATATTGTATTTATTGTACCTTTATAAGTACCTACTAGACTAGTACAATGATTTAATGCAAGTAAAGTTTCAAAAATGTTAATAAGTAAATCATATTATCATAGGGCAAAAAGTCAAAATTTGTCTTATTTTAAGACAAAGTATATGATAGTTAATCATGAAATTTTGTCAAAAAAAGTTCAAAATTTTTCAATTTTTTTTCAAAAATGGAATGTTTATTGCTTGAAATCCTTAAGTACCTTTGTATTTAGTATAAATGTAAGCTCATGAAGTAGTATTCTTATCTCGAATTTCAATTTGAAAATCCTAGATTTCGTAATCCTCTCAAATTATATAATGAGATTTCAAATTAAAAATTGAGATAATATACCTAGGTAAACTCGTACCTAAAACTATTAATAAAAATATTTTATTGTATTCTCTGTATGTTTACTTGTAAATAATAGGTATTAGAAAATAAAATAAAAACACCTTATTTCTCCAATATCCATTGTTATACATGAGCTCATAAACTCATACTAATAAGTGTGTAGAAAGTGTCCGCCTAAATATTTTAAGTCTCAAAATTTTCATAAGACATATACGAACAAAACCTAGGTGCATTTAGGAAATATTTAAAATGTCAAAATTAGGCCAAATTTCAATTGAATAGGGGGAATGGACAGATTTAAGATTAATTAGACTTGATTTTGAAATTTATTTGTAATTTGTAATTGATAAAATTTGACCCATCTTTGCATCAATGTAGTCTCTCTCGTATTTAATTTTTTAAAATTATAAATTGTACAATTTGGATACCCAGTAACTTGACCAATTATGGGTGAACAAAAATGTAGAACAATCGAAAAAATGAAGCAATTTTAAATACAACACTTTGCTTTAAAAAAAAAAAAAAGAGTTTATTTTTTTCAATTCGATAGAATAAAAAAGGGAACATGTCTCAAGTTTTTGTGAGAGATTTGATTTGATTGTTAGTTTTATAAATGGGTGTGGTTGAAAATTTGATTACTCAGACTGATAATTGTTGGTTTAGCAAGGATTATTAGACTTGAAAAAAAAATCATATTTTATTCATTTAAATATGCTTTTTTGTACAATGTACTATCCTTTGTACAGTTTAATTTGACCAATAATTGAAAAGTTGAGCAGTAATTTGCCCTTGATTTTGGTTTAAATTGTAATTATCAGACAGCGGATTTTTGCTTAAATGCTTATTTTTTTCTATCAACATTTAAGACTTGAGACCTCGGATATAGGCGAAT
>JAQIXA010001823.1:0-21715 GCA_034699045.1 Nanhermannia cf. coronata Gr-Ori-00579
TAGTTATCATCATGTGTTGTTTGACTGTGGACATTCCCATAAATTCTTTGGATTCTACAAAAACAAAATACATTGATCCGCAACCGCCTGCAAGAAATTGATAAAATTGTTTAAGATGATTTATATATTTACATAGAATAGATATCTAAGTTATAGGTATGTTTTATTGAAAGGTTTTTTTACCAGATATATCTTCGACTTCTATCTTATTTGCTAATGGCAGAAGTTGCTTGAGTCTATCCATAATTTTAATTTCACCCTCTTTTTTCCCAGAAACTGATCCATTTTGATTTTGATCTGATTGATAGAGAACTTTTTGACTTCCGGTTCCAAAGAATGAGATCTGCTGTATTTCTTCAGTTTGCCCCATCAGATTACATCTCTTTATGAATGAATTTTTATTGTATAAACAAACAGTTACATTTTTTCTTAAAATATTAGTTGATCTCATCAATCTCCGACCAATTGACTGCATGATAATGAATATGACTCGTCTCGTCTCGCCTGCTCTGATGATTTATTCTAAAATAAATACAGATTAGAAAAGAAAAGAATGGATCAAAGATCACTTTAAAAATAGAAAAACTCCGTATATGGTACAATACATACCGCCATACCAATACCACATACCTACTAATATTAAACTTGTACTATATCCAAATCCAATAGCCTTTAAAAACTTAAAGTAACTATAATTATAACTAACCAACATTACTTTAGGTTTCATTTTGGGTACTCAATGTACTGAATGACGCATAGTCATAGTATAATATGGTAAATGGTATAAGGTATTAAATAAAAATATCGCTTTGAATTGAAATTTTTAATTATTATCAACTTTAACTTATGTATTTAACTAATTACAACCAAACATTGTCCATACTATATACCGTAAACTGTGTCTGTTCTGTATCTGTGTATGATCCATTTAAAGCTCTTTAAACTTACTATCCAACCAGCACCAGTACAAAACTTAAACAGTCTGCTAACAACTTATAGGGCGTTTTTCAAAAGGATTTCTAACTAATTTCTACCTACTGTGTATATTTTATAAAGCTTTGTCAAAAGTATGTTCGGAGTAGGATACCTATTATAGAGTAAAAAAGGTAGGTACCTATACAATGTACTTTATAAATTAGGTATTAAGAAAATTTCAGTCATTTTCTTTTCAAATCAAATGAATTTTATTCATTGAAATTCGATCAATTCGAATTCTAATAATTCTATAGGTAATTCAATTGAAAAGGTGCAAAGTGATTAGAGGATCTCATCTCAAGATCCACCATTTTTATAAAGACATTCGACTGTACTTCTTAAAGGCTCAATTTTATTGTTCTAATGCAATTTTGTTAAAAACACTACTCTTTATAAAGCACCAACCGTTACCTTATAAAGCTATTTTTTTGGACTTTCTCTTACATTTTACACTATACTATACGGATACTACAACTAGTGAACGTACGCGGTTTCTCAAAAAAAGGTTTTTGTTTTTGTAATAAAGTTTAAAAAAAAAAAAAATTAAGTAAGTAAGGTAAAAGTAAAAAGTAAAACACAAAAAAGTTTTGGATCTTTTCTTAAATGGGAGATTTGGCAGATGATGGATATCAAAAAGCATCACTGCCTGGAAGGCTTCCTTATGACAATAATAATCTGGACATATCCTCACCTATAAA
This sequence comes from Nanhermannia cf. coronata Gr-Ori-00579, assembly GCA_034699045.1. Lineage (NCBI taxonomy): Eukaryota > Metazoa > Arthropoda > Arachnida > Sarcoptiformes > Nanhermanniidae > Nanhermannia > Nanhermannia cf. coronata Gr-Ori-00579. Next base: position 1,674 of record JAQIXA010001823.1, read on the forward strand.
TTCAGCTTTTGATGATCAAGATCCACTTATTGATGGACCAAATCCTAATGATTCTTCTGACAATGAGAATGGAAGTGTCCACGTTCAGATACCCTCCAGTTCCTCCTTTGAGAGACTTTTCTTGAGGAATTGTATAAGAGATCGTCAGGATGCTGGACAAGGTCAGGGTCAAGGCTGGTTCACCGGTTCTCTAATGGTAAAACAAAAAAATTTTAAAAAATTTGAAATGGCTAAGATTTTTTAGACAAAAAGTTTTAGAATTAGATATCTAACAAAAAGGAATTGTCAAGTAATTAACATTGACATACTGTGTATACTGATGCTGATTTTTATTGACCTTTTTAGATATTCAATGCAGCTGTAGGTGCTGGGATTCTGAACTTTCCAAAGGCTTTTGATGAAGCTGGTGGAATTATTGTTAGTACTTCAATTCAGCTGGTAAGACCCTCGCATTTTATAAAATTTAGTTTGAAAATGCCTTAAACGATACCAATATTTTTATATTGATCTTGAGATGACAATGACAATAAATTATGTCCAAATTATGATTATTTATTTTTTATACAGTTGATGATGATATTCATTGTACCGGCACTATTAATTCTAGCATATACTTCGGATTTCAATGGATCTAAAACACTACAGGATGTGCTTACTTTCTCCTGGGGAAAAGCTGGACAAAGGTTTACTTCTCTTTGTAAGATTCTTAAAATGTACTCTGATCATTATTAATAAGGTTTAACTTTATGTTTTATTGACTTAAGGTGTTGCTATTTATTGTTTTGGTACTTGTATTACATTCATGATAATTATAGGAGATCAATTTGACAGAGGTACTGAAATTTTTGACTACCTATTTATTTTATGACCATAAGTGCTTAATAATTTTTGTGTTTTTAGTATTTGCTTCTCTTTACGGACCAACATTTTGCCACGAGTGGTATATGAATAGAAGCTTTACGATATCGATTACATCGATTTTATTTATTTTACCTTTTTCCTTTCCAAAAAAAATTGAATTTTTAAAGCATATAAGGTGAGGACTATTTATATTTAGAGTTAGAGTTAAGTTAAGTTATTGACTGTATTCTATCTTCTTTACTTTCTACAATTTGCATTTGAATTAACTAATTTTGATTTTGTTTATTTCTAGCTCACTTGGAGTCATATCAGTTATTTATGTAGCCTTTTTAATAATTTATCAATATTATTACGGTGAATATACTCCAGGTGAAATTAAAGTAAAACCTGATCACTGGACTGATGTCTTTTTAGTTATTCCAACTATTTGCTTCGGATATCAATGTCACGTTAGGTAACTAGATCAAATCATTTCTAAAATACAATTTTTCCAGTTTAATAATTTTAATTTTATTTAATGTACCTACAGTGTAATTCCAATATATTCTTGTTATCGTGATAGAAGTATGAAAAAATTTACCGCATCTACAACTCTCGCTATCTTTTTATGCATATTTACGTATACAATCTCAGCAACTTTTGGTTATTTGACCTTTGGTATGTATGTTAAAATAACTCTTACATAATAATGATAATATTAAAGGTTCAAAGTACATTATTCGTATGCTTTTTCAGAGTTTTATTTTACTTTATGGAGAAATGAGCCAAAATTTTGAAAAAATACGAATTAACATTGAATTTGAACTTTTATTCCTTATATTTTGTAATCTTTGATTTTTATTATTCAAGGATCCAAAATAACTTCTGATATTTTGACATCATATTCAAATGCAAAGGACCCAACTGTCATGATAGCAATTATAGCTATTGCAATTAAAAGCTATACAACTTATCCTTTATTACTATTCTGTGGGAGGTATAATTTTACTAAAAATAATAGACTCGTTACTTTTATATAACCTACTTTAACTTTAACTATCTACATAATCTATTTTAATTCTTATATTTTAGAGAAGGGACAAGTAACTTATGGCTGGATTTGAGCATTTCTTTCGGATGTACTCTTGAAGACAATCAAAGGGATGAAAGGTTTAGAAGGATAACAATCGCTTCTATATGGTTCATTCTGACATTAATACTCGCTCTACTATTGCCAAATATTGGATCTGTCATAAAACTTTTAGGTAAGATTATTTCTCTAATTACTAATCCTAAGTTGTAAATTTACTATCTGAAATCTTATCTAATTGTAATATTTTAAAAATTTTTAGGAAGTTTAGCGAGCATATTTATCTTTGTCTTTCCAGGTTAAAATTAACACTTTTTATAAACTACAACAATTTTTATTTAAAGGTTTTAATGATTTTGTATAGGCCTTTGTCTTTTAAAAATGGCTTTTCTTATGGAGGACCGAGAATGTTATCAATTTGAAGGATTTGTGACAACCAAAAGAAAAATACATTTGTTAACTATATTTTCTGGGCTATTTTTATTTGTTGGATTTTTTTTATTTGGATGTGTTTTAACCCAAGCCATTTTGTATGATTTTATTTATGAATCAGCTGCTGAAATCCCCTTGTGCCAATGGACTGTACAAAAGAACCTAAACTCATACTCATTTCTTGACTCGGTTCATTTATACAAAAACATGACACATTTTTAATTATAATTTTATAAGTTTCCTTTTCATTTAATCTCGATAAAATTAATTTTGTAAGTTTGTAAATATTTTTTTTTACCAAATCTTAATTTTAATTCGCAATTTTGTTAAATATTTCCATTTTAGTCAAGTTCACTTAAATATTTTATATACCTAGGTACTTTTAATTGTGTATTGCACCTACATATCAATATCGTGCCAAAATGATTAAATAATTCATTTGCAAAACTTACATACAGGTATAGAATTACCTACAATATAATGGTAACACATTGATTCATTTTATTCAATACATAATAATATTTCTAGACAGGATAAGAATAAGAACTACCTACTTTTTAATGAAACAAAATTAGAATACCCAACAGATTTTTTGAAATTTTCGATTCGATTCGATACCTAGGTACTAAGGTTAGGTTAGATAGTCTGTTTTTTAGCTAGAATATTTTACTAACTCATCAATGTTTATGTTTTCATATACCTCCTAATACTTACAATACAACAACCTACCTACTTTTTTCTTTAGATCTTATATAGGTACTATACACTATTCCACTACACCACCATGATTACAATACAATTACATTAGAAAATATCTACCCTGCCTAAATCTAATTCTAAAGCTAAGTTTAGCTTTAGAAATACATTAGATAGAGATAGATGATAGAATAGAACTACTCGTACATTAGAAAAATTATGTATATAGGAATCCTATAATAGGATAGGAATAGGAATAGGAATTAGGAATACTACCACAGAGGAGATATGAATAATGTATATAATCTAATGATACTACTTATACTGGTAGGCAGTAGGTAGGGTCAATTTCAAACAATTATTGGATTGGATTGATAAGGAAGGATAGCACTGAAAACTGAAAAACCTTGTATTTTGTAAATATGCATACCTGGCCTAGGCCTAGGCCCTAGGTATCTAATAAATCTAAAATCTAACGCTAATTTACTATAATATGTATAAATTGATCTCTTTTACTTTTAAAAGTCAGTTCAGTTATCACTATCACTATCAAATCACTATATAGTTATCTTATCAACTTATCAGTTATCATCAGCATCAGTCAAGGCCAAAAGCTAATGAGTCCAAGTCCAAGTCCAAGTGAGAGCTAACCATGAGAGCTAGTAGAAATCTCAAAAACCCCACAGGATCCTCAAATTCTAAAATAGGTATATGCTAAAAATAAATTCCGTAGCGCATTTCTATACGAATTTCTTTGTTTTTAATTTTTTTTTTACAAAAGTTTGTGTTGAGTGTTGAATTGAAAGTTTGGGAGTTAATTTTAATTGCAATTATAAAGCTAATATATTGGTAAAAATGGGCAAAGGTGAGGTGGTCAAAGGGAGGTCAACCAGGTCAAAAACCTTATCTGAAACAGTTAAGAAGAAATCGACACGTGCAGTCACAAAAAAAGCAAAAACACCACCAACAACATTGGCGAAATCCAGGTCCAAATCCAAGGTAAAAACCCCAGCATCATCATCAAAAGCAGCTGCAAAAGTAACACCTACAAGTACAGGTGATCGAAGAAGATCGACTAGGGCTTCTAGCAGGCCTATGTATCATGAACTTGAAGACAATGTGGATGTGATAGATGTTGAAACACCAACGAAGTCAAGAACAAGAATTACAAGGGCAAAGGTTAAGGTCGAAACACCACAACCTCAAACACCTAAAACTCCCAAAAGTGCAAGCAAAAGGCTTCCTAAGCGGAATGTACTTCAATTTGAGGTTGAGGAAAATGATCTAGATGAAGATACTGAAAATATCTTCATAAGTTGTCCTACAGATGAAACTCTACCATGTCGTGAGTCTCAATTTGAAGAGATTTGGAATTTTGTCAAGGAAAATATTGACTCTAAATGTAAGTAATAAGCACTATGTACAGCACATCAGCTCTGAAAACCAATATTTAGCCACATTTTTACACATATTTACTTGTGAAGATGAGGCCAAACTCGTGTTTTTCAGAGCTAAAGAATCTTGACATTTTTATTCTTTTTCTTTTTGGAACCTAGTTAAATCATTTTTATTTCTTCAACAGGTAGTCGAGGTAAGTATTAATAGCACGTTATAAATAAAGTGAAATCCTTTAAAAGTTTAAAACTTATAAATTAACATTATTTTTTTTATTTTTTTCTTAGCTGCTTTCATTAGTGGTGTTCCTGGTAAGTTGAATAAAAATATAAAAAACTGGATTAGAAATAATTAGAATAGAATTTGAAGATGATTTTTATTTTTGTGATTTTAGGAACTGGTAAAACACTGGTTGTACGAGCTGTGCTGGATAAGCTATTGAATTTACCTGAATATAAATCAAAATTCAAAGTAATTAAAACTAAGATAAAAATGGCTTTTTGAATTTTTTAGAGCTACCTAATTGTTATTTTTTACTAGATGGTTTATGTCAATGGACTAATGCTTTCTTCACCCGATAAAATATGGAAAAGATTCTATAAAGGATTAGAGTTGGCAAAAGATGAGAAAAGAAGCAAGGATATTTTAAAATCTAATGCAAGCTCTCATAATTTTTTAAAGAAACTTGAATTTTATTTTGAGCAAATATCTGGTAATCGTCTTCCGATTGTATTGGTTGTTGATGAGGTAAGCTTGTTATAAAAATCTTATTAAGTACCCTATACCTACCTATTAATTATTTTATATCTACCGATACCCCTTGTATTACTCTCAATATTTTGATAATTGTTTTATCTTTTTTGTTTTTTCTTGGAATAAATATTTTATTCATTAAAAAAAAATTAATTATGTATATTTAATTTAAAGACAGATCTACCTATATACCAAGTACCTAAAATATACTCCTATCCATTTTAGCTTGACCAACTTATGGATTCTAAACAGCAGCCAATTTTATATCGTCTTCTTGAATGGTCATCACATGCTTCCTGCATGTTTACATTTCTTGCCATTTTCAATACAATGAATCTTCCAGAAAATGTTTTGGCGATGAGAAATGTTTCAAGAATGGTAAGTAAAATAATTTCTATACCTGGCTTTATTGCATCGCATAAGCATTATATCTAATGATATAATGATATAATGATAATTTTGCCTTTTTTTATTAATCATAATTATACATTTACTTGTAGGGATTTAATCGCGTTGTATTTGCACCATATACTCACGATGAGTTGTCAAAAATTATTCAAATCTCATTACTTAAAGATGATTTAGAAAAATCTAATCTTTTGACAAAGGACGGGATTACCTTATTATCAAAGAAAGTAGCTAATTTATCAGGTATGTTTATTACTATTTTAAATTTTACCATAAACATAAAATAGAGTATGAATTTTTTTTATTAAAATTTAAAATGGAATAGGCGATGCTCGTCGTGCTCTTGAGATTGCAAGAAAAACTTTAGAAATACTTGAAAAAAAGCAAAATGCATCTGATAAAACCGAGACTTTAAAAATTCGACAAGAAAATGCAATGAAAGCAGGTACATATTAGATAATATCATAGCACTATGCAGACCAAAAACTATTTCATGAATTCTGATGATTTTTATATGCTTTGACTAGTTAACGAAACATTTTCGGAAATTTTTACATCTCCTAAAATTGAGTGGCTCAGGTATATATAAAACTATAATCTAAATTAACTGACTTTTGATTGATCTTTTGATTATATTTTCATTTTGTTTAATAGGAATTGTAGCGATCTTGAAAAGTTATTTATTCAAACTCTTGCGAATCAGTTGCAGTCAATAGGAGAAGATGTAACATCAATAAAAGCTATTCAGTCGCAAATATTTTCTAATGCAATTTTTGAAGGTAAGATAATATCTGTATAGGTATAGTATATTAAATCAATTCAACTTCACACTCTTAAAATATTTTTATTTTAGGAGCAAAATATACAACTGATCATATTTTACATGTCGTAAATAAACTTTTCTCGATGAAACTAATCCTACTTGAAGATACAGAATTCCAATCAATCCATAGAAAAGTAGCCCTCAGTTTATCAATCGAAGATATTAATTTTGCGTTTAAAGAAAAGGATTAGAAATTCGATTTATCAAATAAAGTAAGGTACATAACATTTCATATTTTTTTTTTTTACTAGAAGTTGCTTTTCACAATTATGTAAATCTTTCCCTATCCTATAATTTTAAATTATAGTTCAGCAGTATCTCTTCAAAACTTTTTTTAACCACCTATTTTGTATTTTTTAAATTTAATTTTTACTTACCTATAATACCAATCTAATCTAATCTAATAATATAATATAATGTGTTCATTTCAGTATCAGTAATAGTAAGACAATTAAAAATAAGTTTTAATTCTATTATAATCATTGATCATTTTTACACTTGGCAATTTATTTTTTAATCAAATTTCAGCCTAATAAATAATGTATAAATCGAATTAGGTAGTTTACTTTATCTGATACTGATACACAAAATATTTATTTTTTTGTCTGAGGTACAGGATGTTGTCTTGTTGTAGGTGGTTTTCTAGCTCCATCGCCGTCTTTATTTGGTTTATGACGATGATGAGGTTTCTTTTTAACAACTGTATCACTAGTATAAGCCATTTGAGCTCTGTCCATTTTATCTCTTTCTTTCTCTGTAATTTCCTGACTACCAAATTTGGACATTGATTGTGGCCTTTTTTGTGGTTTAATTTTCTTATGTGCTTTAGAAAATTCAACTGGATTTTTTTCTGTGACTGGTGTTGGTGATGCAACCGTTTGATTTCTCTTCTTCTCCTTTTCTTCATCTTCAAGTACTTTTTTAAGAATTGAAACCCACCCAGGATCTTGAAAAAATAAGAATCAAATAGAAATTGGCCTAGATAAAAAGTTCTTATTTTACCTTCTGGTTTTTTGTGAAGAGTTTTCGGATCTGGACTACTACTTGATGCTGAGCTAGGTCCTAAATTTTTTAATGATAATCATTTGAAAATTCATAACAGAATTAAGAGTATAATCTTACTTTTACTATCTTCTTCAAGTTGTTTTTTCATAATTGCATGTCTTCTTAAAGTAGCATCAGATTTTCCTTCTCTAATATCATCTTTATATTTTTCTCTCCTAGTTTTCAACTGTAAATTCGCACCACGCCTTTCCTCATCTTCAAGGGCTGCCTGTGTTTCTTCTTTGGTCAACCTGATTGGTTTTAGAGGTTTAGGAGGTGGTGGCGGTGGAGGAGGAGGAGGTGGTTTTGATTCTCTTGATGGATGTTTTCTTATTCGATGTCTTCTTCTTGGAGGTTTCTTTTTGTGATGTTTATGTTTATGCTTTTTATCAGTTTTATCAGTTTTTGTTGTAACATTTGATGCTTTTGGTGTAGGCTTCGGTCTTGGTTTGGTTCTCACAGTCGATGGTTTACTTTTAATAGTCGGAGGTTTATGTTTATGATGTTTATGATGATGATGTGGTTTCTTCGGTTGCACTTTAGCTCCAGCAACTGGTGGTGGTTTTGCTTGAGATTTTGATCGTTTAACGCTTTTGATGGTTATAATACTTGGACTCTCTATAAAATACAAAGTATGAATTTAAGAATAATGTATTTGATGTAATTTTTAAATTTTACTTTTAATAATAAGAATCTGTACTTTTTCTTGCAGGTTGAGATGATGAACTACTACTTGTATAACTTGATTTCCCACTTGATTCAGTCTTGGATGTTGATTTCGAAGATTTTTCTTGATAAGATGTAGATTCATCATATACTTCATCATCTCTTGGAGGTGCCATCGATGTACTTCTTTGACCTGAAGCTGAAGGTCTTTCCTGTTGCTGCTGATCACCAACAGAAGATTTCCTAGGAGCAGTTGACCTTTTATAATTTTTTGGCTGACAAGAATATGGTTCCGGTCTTGGCATATCTCTATAGATGATTCTTGGTTTTGGTGTAGGATCACAATATCCATTATAATAGACTATGGGTGGACAGCAGTTTTCTAATCTTTTGCGTCTCTGCTCCTCACACATGGCTTTTTTCTCTTGGCGTTCACATTCTGCCTTTTCTCGTTCCCTTTCGCACATTTTTCGTTTATTCTCAGCCTTGATTCTTCTCTCTTGTACCATGTCCCGGTACATTTGTTCCTCAAGCCTTCGTCTGTGTGCCATTTCATCTTCAATCATTCTTTGTCTTTCTTCACGACATTTGATACGATCTTGACGTTCTTCCAGCCTCCTTTGTCGGCAATAATTCCATTTCCTTTCGGCACGTTCCTCCTCTTCTTGTCGTTGTTTGGTGCAAAGTTCATTAGCTCTTTGAATTACCTTCGACCATTCCTTGCCACCAGGTGAGAAAAATTTCACAACCCTTTTGGTAAATCCGCAATTTTGTTGGGGTTTGCAGCATGGATTGCAACAAGGATTACAAGGATTGCAATTATATGGATATTGACAGCAAGGATTTGGTTGACAGCAATTGATCTGAGGTTGTCTAAAGTAAGTTATTCGTCTCATCAATTTACAAGCCTGTTCTTGATCTTCATTTTCATTCGATTCTTTTGATTCAGAATATGATGTACCAGTTGTTGAATATGATTTAGATTTAGAGGTTGAATAATAGTCATCGTTATCAGTCTCAGCTTGACCTTTTTTCTTTTTACTACCACTGGTATCTTTACTCGGATTTTTTTTTCTTTTTGATTTAGCTTTTGATTCATATTCTTTTTCAAATTCCTCACCTTCACCAGGACCAAGGTATTTTGGTTCTTGATCCATTTCATTTCCTTCAGGATATTGTGAATCATCATAATCACCACCTCTATCTTGATCTTGTTCATTAACATATCGTTCATTGACATACCGATTATCATCGACATATTCAGAGGATTTATGATCACCACGATGTCTATTTGGGTTTTTTTCTCTTGGATGTGCTGATGTGTCATCTTTTTTACCTCGACGTTTTTTACCACCACTACTATCACTCGAACTTGAACTACTACTTTTTCTATCATCATCTTCAGAGGCTTCTGGGTCACGACCTTTATCCAACTCATGTTTATAGTCTTTATCATACGAATATGGGATTTTCTTATCTTGACCTACTTCTTCATATCGAATCGAAGAACCTTCTGCAGCATTTGGCTTATCCTCTTCTTTAGGGTTGTCTTTTTTCTCCTTTTTGTCTTTCTTTTTTGTATCCTTCTCCTTTTTGTCTTTGTCTTTCTTTTTTGACTCTCGATGACCACCAGCCATTTTGTGTTTTTTTCATCGAACAGTTGGCTCTAGGCTATAGGATACTACTAGTGTAATTTATTCATATTTGGAGAAAGCTCAATGGGAGTGAAGAAAGTCCAATGAATGTGGAGAAAGCAGTTGTGAGACAAGTAGCAGACAGGTTTACTTTAGAAAATTTAGAATTTAAAATTTCGTGTCCCTAATTATTATTTTCCTAATCTACTAGCCTAATAAGAATTAAGTAAGGTATTTGAAAAACTAAAAAAAATATGATTATGTAAATTACAAGCTCCTGTTACCCTAGAACTTTCTCCAGAACAATAAAAACTAGGCGTTAGAAAAGATTTATGTATGAACCCTACTTTATAATCTATACCTAATCTAATTCTAATTGCAATCATAAACGATAGGGATAGGAACAAGTGGCATTTGTCTAATTTTAAATTTTAGGTGCCTACCTACTTGATTTTTGTTTCGAATTGTGTAGGTACAGGTACTAAGGTACCTTTATGCCTTTAATATGGTAATGGTATTCCCAATTCCCAATGCCTACATATATACTTAACTGTAATATGTTGCTGCTAGTTTGCAAAGCAAACTAGTTAGCTAGTATGGGTTTTTACATGTTAATTATTAATGAGCAATAATTAAAGTTAAATGAAGCTAAATGACTTTATCATGCATTAGCCTAACCAAAACTAATCTAACATAACCTGATCTATAGTTTATCTGTATAGTCAAACTTCTCAAACGCATAATTAACATGCAAAAACATGCATACTAGCTGAAATCTTATCTGTATAATATGTACCTTATTAAGGTAACCTTAATATTTCTGTTGAAGCTTTTTTTTTTACTAAAAATGACTAAAAATTTCTTTACAGATATCTACTGTAAATTTTACAGTAGATATCTGTAAAATGATGATTAAATAATTTCTACAAAAGTTGTAAAAACAGATGAAAAATTACTACCTACTTATATGTACTACTTACCTATTTTTACTTAATTATTTTCCTATAAGTTATGTTATAGTTATAAGTTTATAACTTTAAGATATACTGTAATAGGAATAGGATACCAATATTTTAATAATTAAATAGTTCATAAATATTTAACTTTATACACTTGTTAGTAAACGAGCCATATACATATACAGATACAGATACAGAAATATGTCGATGAAAAATATGAAAATGACTGCTGGCATTTAGTATTTACCGATTATTTTATAGTCTATAATTTTTATTCTAATAAGAATATAAGCTCTATTTTTAATTACATGCTTGAAGCGGGTACCAATATACAGAATAGAATAGGTAATTTGAATTTGTAATTAATTATGCTACTTAAATATTTAGAGAATTATGCAAGATTTGTGTTTAACATTACCTAGTTCTATTCTATAAAAACTTCAATCTGGATTTTTTTTTCAATCGAATCGATAAGGTACTTTACATGTAGGTAGGTACGTAATATGTAATTGCATAGTTTAATTAATATTTGTATAAGTAATAATAAGTACCTATACCTACCTTATATGTTATTCTGGAAATACGGTAATATGGGACCGGTTTATTTAGGACCGGTGCAAGAATGGACCGGTCCCATTTTTTAAATTTTTTTTTAGAATTTTGATAAAATATAAATGCTTTAAGACAAGTTTTCTCGAAGAATTTATCTTTTACCAATGTTAAAATCAAATCTAAATCTAAAGTATATTTCGATAGTCGATTCTCATTCTCGTACCGGTAAAAATTCATTCTATACTAATACATAGAAAAAAAATCCTAACTAGGATTAACTAGGACAAACAGAGACGGACAAAGTTGAAAAGTAAGGGTTCGCTTCGTTCGGCCCAAATATCTTTAACAATCCTAGTAAGTATAAGTATTTGAAATAGAAATATATAAATGGTTTTAAAGCCGTTTTCATATGGAAATTATGTATCTATTACCAATGTTATATACTTATCAAATCAATATCATATACATATGATAAGGCCTTAATATAGTATAAACCAGATCTGATTTTTAAACAAGTAAAGATATGAAATTGATAATAAATATAACGGAGATCATTGATCTGAAAACCATTTGGTGCATGGATTAACATGTAAAAAGTTATAGGTTCATGAACTAAGGCTTTTTTCATTTTACATATTTTTTTCCAAATATTCAAATACTCCGTACTTATACTTACTAGGATTGTTAAAGATATTTGGGCCGAGCGAAGCGAACCCTTACTTTTCAACTTTGTCCGTCTCTCTGTTTATCCTAGTTAATCCTAGTTAGGATTTTTTTGTATGTATTAGGATAGAATGCATTTTTAACTGTACGAGAATGAGAATCGACTATCGAAATATACTTTAGATTTGATTTTAACATTGGTAAAAGATAAATTTTTCGGGAAAACTTGCCTTAAAAAACATTTTATATTTTATCAAAATTCTAATTTTTTTTTAAAAAATGGGACCGGTCCATTTTTTGGGACATTTTTACACCGCGCCGGTCCATTATAAGCCGGTCCCATATTACCGTATTTCTATTTTTATAGATGTTAAAATTTGTATTTAAGTACCTTCAAACGAGCTAATCTTATTAGCTTTCTCATTTTCTATTTCAGCAAGCTTTTGTTCTAATTCAACAACTTTACTCTAAAAACCAAAAAAAAATAATAATTTTTTAAATTTTTTAATAAGTCGGTTAGGACTAAAAAACAAATGAAAAGTATTTATGGTTAGTATATGTATTCACCTCAAATGGTTGATATTTCTCCTTGATGGCTTTCAATTTTGATTGATATTTACCTTTCAATTCTTCAAGAATAGTATTCGATTTAGTTAAAGAATTCTTCAAGTCTTCAATTTCAGCATTGGCATTTTGTAAATCAGATTCTGATTTCTGATTTTGAGCTAATAAAAGTTTATCTTCGAGTTCTTTAATCATATTTGACTTTTCTATTAATTGTTGGTCTTGCACAGATACAGATGTTGAAAATGCATTGATTTGCTCTTGTAGCTCATTTATTCTTGATTGTAACTGTGCATTTTCTGCAGATTGAGAGTTCAATTGATTGTACAGAGTATTCATATCTTCAGAATATTTGGTATAATTGGCATTTGCTTCAAGATTATATTTTTCTTCAATTGAATTGAATGATTCTTGAAGTTTAAGAATTTCTTCTGAATATTTACCTTTTAGTTCTTCAAGAATAGTATTCGATTTGGCCAAAGAATTCTTCAAGTCTTCCATTTCCGAATTAGCATTTTGCAAATCAGATTCAGTAAGGTCTTTCGATATCGATAGTTCGTATAATTGATTTTGTGCTATTAAAAGTTTTTCTTCGAGTTCCCGAACCTGATTCGATTTCTCTATTAATTCCACTTCTGAATTTGTCTTCGAGTTCAAATCTTGAGAAAATCTGTTAATACTTAATTGTAATTCATTGATCCGTCCTTGTAATTGAGAATTTTCCTCAGATTTTATTCCAAGTTGACTATAAAGAGTATTAACATCTTCAGCATATTTGGTGTAATTTTCATTAGCTTCAAAATTATATTTCTCTTGAATTGAATTGATTGATTCTTGAAGTTTAAGAATTTCTTCTGATTTATCAGATAGTTCTTTTTCCAAAATTTGAACATGATCACCTTCAGATACTCCTTGTTTTTGTTGGTCTTCCAATTTAATTTCTGTAAGTAAAAAAATAATGACAGTCAGAAAACAATATTTTAATAGAATGTTTTGTAATTAGTAATTACCTTCAAACATCTCAGCCGAGCTTATCTTATTAGCTTTCTCATTTTCAATTTCATCAAGCTTTTGCTCTAATTCAACAACTTTACTCTTAAAAACAAAAAAATAATAATTTTTTATAGTTTTTATAAATCAGATTATGATTAAAGAACAAATGAAAAATATTTATGGATATTATATTCACCTCAAATGGTTGATATTTCTCCTTGATGGCTTTCAATTTTGCTTGATATTTACCTTTTAGTTCTTCAAGAATAGTATTAGATTTAGTTAAAGAATTCTTCAAGTCTTCCATTTCCGTATTAGCATTTTGCAAATCAGATTCAGTAAGGTCTTTCGATATCGATAGTTCGTCTAGTTGATTTCGTGCTATTAAAAGTTTATCTTCGAGTTCTAAAATTAAATTAGATTTCTCCATTAATTGCTGCTCTGATGCAGAAGCTGAGGAAGAGTTTGAATTGTAATTTTCTTGTAATTCATTAATTCGTGCCTGTAATTGATCATTTTCTTCAGTTTTAAATGAAAGTTGACTATAAAGATGATTAACATCTTCTGCATATTTGGTGTAATTTTCATTAGCTTCAAAATTATATTTTTCTTGTATTGAATTGATTGATTCTTGAAGTTTAAGAATTTCTTCAGATTTTGTAGCTAATTCGTTTTCTATTGCACTTTGATTTTGATTATCCTCCTGTCGATTCTCATCTAATTCTCTTGGTTTTTGAACTGAAATCTCTTGTTCGTACCTTTCCTTTAAAGCTTTCAATTTGGTCATATATTGTGCTTTCAGCCTGCCAATATTAGCATTTGATTTATTCAAGGATGCTTTCAATTCCTCAATTTCAGCATTAGCAACTTCAAGCTTCTTATCACTTTCTTCTCTAATAATTTTCTCTTGTAACTCAAGATTAGGATCTTTGGTATTTAATTCGTAATGTGTTGGTGTTATGTCAAATGGTCTACTCTCAGCAGACTCATTTAATCTTTGTGTTAAAACACTGATTTCTCGTTCATAATCATTTAATTGATTCATTAAGCTTGATATTTTAGACTTGAGTTCGTTACTAGACTCGGAGTAATCATTTTGTAGGCAGTTGGAGTCTTCCCTTAGATTTCGAATTTCCATATCTTTTAATTCAAGTTCTTGAGATATTTGCTGATTCATATTTTCAAAATTACGTAATTGGACCTTTAAATTACTTACTTCATCATTTAGCTGTAAAATGAAATTTTCTTTCTCATTAAGACTTGAAACAACCATATTAAATTCATCATTTTTATCAGTTAATTGTTGATTTAAATCACTAAATTGATTACTACTAACTACATTCGAGGTTTCAGTTTTTTTTGAGCAAATTTCTTCATATTGTTGAATAGCATTTTGTAAATCTTGGTCTTTGTTTTGAATTATCAAGTTCAATTCATTAATCCTTGATTCAAAAGTTTCTTTTCCTTCAAATTCATTATTTTCAATTGTTAATTCCAAGTCAAGTATTTTAGATTCTAATGTTTCCTTTACTTCAATTAGATTTTTCATATCTTCTTCTAATTTCTGATTTTTCTGTTCAATTTCTAAATAAAAGATAAAAGATAAATAAAAATTAATTTCGTTTGTTGAGGATTTATGATTTTAAGCATTTGCTAAAATATTAATAATCTATGTTCTACAAGCTGTAATCTTTGATTATTTATAAATTATTTATTAATATTCTTACCTTCAGACTTTTCTAAATCAATTAGTTTTAACAATAAGTTGCCTTTCTCTTCTTCAAGAATGGAAAGTTTTTGCTCCAATTCAACAACTTGCGTCTACAAGAAATAAAATAATTATTAGGTTTATAAATTATCATTACCTAATCTTCTAGATCATTATGATTACGATCCATTAGAAAAATAAAAATAAGTCGATTATGTACTTACCTCAAATGGCTGGTACTTTTCTTTAAATGCCTTCAATTTTGCTTGATATTGAGTTTTCAGCTTTCCAATATTAGAATTTGATTTACTCAAAGATGCTTTCAATTCTTCAATTTCAACATTGACAACTTCAAGTTTCTTGTCACTTTCCTCTTGCATGCTAACAATTTGCTCTTGTAATTCAGCATTTTTTGCATTTAACTCGAATCGAGTTGCCTCAAAAGATTTATTTGTATCCTCAAAATGTGTGATCCTGCAAAAGTAAAAAATAACTTTGAGTTTCATTAAAAAACTACCATTAAAAAACTACGTAAAATATCTAAACTAAACTACAATTAGATTAAATAGGTAATAAATAAATACAATTAGGTACCTATAAACATAATTAAATATATTCACTTACTTATTTCGACATTCTTTAAGCTCTTTATTTAACCGAACTTTTTCCTTTCCCCAACAATCTTGAGCATTACCAAAATTCTTCTCCATGTCAAAAAGTGTTTTCTCAACCCTCTTTAAATCAAAGTCCTTTTCATCTAGTTCCTTCTTCATTTTAGTTTGTACAACTTGAACGGCTTCATTTTTTGAATTTATGATTTTATCCCTTTGATTAACAGTGTCCTAAAATGAAAGAAAAAAAGGCAATTACCTAACATAATATAAAATATTATTAAATAATTACTTAAGATTAGTAAACAAACCTGTAAATCAATAATTTGACGATCCAATTCCATATTCTTAGTTTCTAAATCTAAAATTTTATGGTCCCTTTCGACAATACGTTGATACATTTCTAAAAACTTTGGGTGATTCTCCTAAAGTTCAATAAAAATAACAAATATTATTCAATAACCAACATTATAATATTATTCAATAAGCAATTCAATTAGACATGAGTATAGTTAGGGTGCTTTACTTACATATTTTATAAAAGAGGAAGAACTTTGATTTAATTCATGAAATTCTTGAAAACTCTCCAAAATACTGTCGACATCCGATTTACCACAGTCGCTTTCAAAATCTTGAGAATATTTCGGTCTATAAATATAAAATCAAAATATATAAAACAAAGCTTTGAAAAACCATATTTTACTTATTTTATTACCCAAATATCGTTTAACTACGTTAAATACAAGAATAGTCAATACTAATATAAATAATAAATAATTGTAGGTACCTATTGACTGATTGTTCCAATTTCTTTTTAATGTCAAGGTACTTTTCTCTTGTCTCTAAATATGACATGTCCCTCGGGCTTCCGATAGTAGGTGATATAATCCCATAGTCATCTTCTTCAGGACATAAAGCCTTCATCCTCTCGATTTGACCATGGATCTAATCATAAAAAACACCAAATTATATAACTATTCAAAACTTTAAATAGAAAAAACCATTAAGAACTTACATCGGCTCGTATATCCTGTTCTCTATTTCCACCACCACCACCACCTCCACTACCATCTTCTTCAGAAGAATCTGATGATGGAATTGTCTTCAGCTCCTCCGTCTCCGGGTCAAACATCACCATCTTTTCCCTCGATGACATCCTGGAAGTGGTAAACTGAAAAAAGTAAAAAATTGACAAAATTAGGCATTTAAAAATATGTATGTGTTTATAAAGACACAGACTTACCTAAACCACAAAACAAATGGAGAATTACAAGAATAGGGTCCAAAAGTTGACGATGGACACCTCTAAATACATTTAATTACAAACTATAATAATAAATTAAAATTAAATATGTTTAAAAACATTTTTTTCTCTAATAAAACTTTCTCCTACAATTTTTACTTTTTTGCAGATCTCTTATCTACACGTCATTTTTGAGCACTTTTTTGTAAGTTTGAATTTTTTCTACAAAAAAAAGTAATTTTTTTTACTTTTTTACTTTACATAGGGTAGCTAAATTAATAAGGTTAGTCAATAATTGACGATGGCTGCTGCTGCTGAACATGGACAAGGTCAACCTGCCAAGGTCAAAGTTGAAGCGGACCATCTCAATTTGCTGGTGAACGATGAGGACGATGAATTTGAAGAATTTCCTGCTAAGCCTAAAAATCTGACTCAAAGTAAGTTTGACTTCAATTTATTTTTTAGTAAAATTATGTCTTTATTCTATTTATTCTTTAAAATCAGAGTTCAGCTCTGAAAAATACAATTTTGGCCTTAATTTTCTAAGTACACTTCAAGTAAATTGTCAATATTTTGACAGTTGAAATACCTAGATAAGTAAATCTAGGTTTTCCTTTTAAAATATAAATTAAATTCGAGCTAAGGCTAATGTCTATATTAAGTATGTGTTATTAATTCAGCTCTGAGAAACCTGATTTGAGCTTCTTTCGCTCTCATTCCTTTTACAAAATGTCTGTTTTCAGAGCTTGAATTATATGAATGAACCATTTAATTTACTATGAAATTACTATAAAATGTGTACTAGTAGAGTAGATAGAGCATAAAATCTCTAATTGGTTTGCGTATGATATTGATATTATAATTAATTATGTAATTATTTTCTTTCATAGATTTCTATACCCAGGACGAGAATGAAGATGATGAAGCCAAGGTGTGGAACAATCAATGGGATAATAATTCAGTTGATGATGAATTTAGTTTGAAATTAAAGTAAGTATACATTCAACCAGTATAATATTCTACTAACCTACTTCACCTCAGCTATAATTATTTCTAATTTCCATTTCTAACCTTAATTCTATAAATAATAATAATGTTTTGATCGGGTTTGATTACCTTCCCTTTTTCCATGTATCCATTTAAACCATTTACCTATTTCTTTTACCTACTTACCTACTTTAGGGAAGAGCTAGAAAAGCAGAAGGAAATGTTATCATCAAAAGCTTCAGAAGGATCTACAGCAGAAGGAGAAAAATAAAATTGCTAATGATTCCTGGAAATTGCTGGAATGATTACAAAATACAAAACAATACCTGCAATTACAATATTAAGGATTATAGGATCAAATTCAATATAACTCCTACTCTACTCCTACCTATTTATCTAGTTATGTTTCGGTCTCGCGGTCTCGGTATGATATTTGATATTAACTTTAGATTTAATTGATGATTGATGTGATTTACGAAATTCGATACAAAAGTAAAAGATTCGGTCTCGAGGTTATATAATACATAATTATATATAATTATACTTTGTAATTTTAGGGTATACTCTCTCGTGTACTTGCGGATATAATTTTTTATACCTAATGTTTCTTTTCCTTTTTACAATTTTTTTTATTAATAAAATACCTAATAAATTAATGTAACAAGAGACTACAAAATTTCCAAAAAGTTTTAGTATCTAAAATCTCACTCGTTTTTAATAATTAGGTATTGTTGTTCTACCTGCTAAATCTTAAGTACCCTACCTAGTTCTAATTTAGTTAGTAGTTCTAGTTCTAATTAGGAGTGAAAGTGATCTACCTGACCTATTTATTTTTCTGAGTTTTGGGCAATAGCAGGTAACATTAGCTAGGGAATTACATAAAATATCAATATACCTAATGCCTAACCTATTTTTATGTATTTTTTAGATTTCATGGTATTTTAACACAAAAAGACATCATTGTTTAAGACAGATCTCATTTCTTTTATTTGAAATAACTTTCTTAGATTAATTTAATGGCAGGTATGATTATGATGTCATGCATATTTCAGATTTCAGGAAAGAAAGTTAATTTCAAGGAAAAAGCATACTTTACTTCTTAACAATAAGATTGACAACAAAAGGCTAGTCTCTCCTTTCGAGCTCTAGGCAATATCATGTCATTCTTTGTCTTGTACTTGTGATACTTTTCTATTTATAAAATTAAATAAAATGTCAAAAACAGATTCTTCTGAATTTTTTCCAGGTCCCAGACTATGATGGTAGATTGTATAAAACTTTTTTTATTAGAGAAAACAATATCAATTTTCTTTATCAAAATATATTACATACCCACAATACAAACAAGTAAGACAAGAACTTATTCTTAGAATTAGCACAATACTTAGCATTATTAATAAAAGTAGGGTACTTAGGTACTACTGTTTCCTTAAACTTACTAAAGTACCCATATAGTTATAGTTAGTAGGTAATTGTTTATAGAATTTCTTTGAATCAACTTATAAAAAGTAGGTAGGTAGTAGGTAGGTATATCTAAAAAAATATTTTTTTAAATCATTCATAGGCTAGATACATATCCGTATGCATGTAGGTACTTGTGTAAATATTATTTTTAAATAAAGGTCTCTACTTGATATTGATCATTGAATTTCCAGTAGACATTACTTACTTAACTACTGCTACTGTAGGTTGTTGTAGACGTAGAGTGTGACTGTATACTTAAAGATCCTTTTAGAATTAAGAATACATGTCTATTAGTTTTAGGTACAGATTCACTATGATATTATTTTGATAATTATTATGGTCAGAATGATAGGTCTTTGGATATTTTATAAAGGTACAAATATTCAGATTCAGATAAGTAATGCTAAAGACTAATAAAGTAACATTTAGAGAACCATTCCCTTATTAGCCCGCACCCATTGAAAATGGGGAAAAAGGGCTTAGCGTTTGCCATGTCCGTCCGTCCGTCCGTCCGTCT
>JAQIXA010001824.1:0-21700 GCA_034699045.1 Nanhermannia cf. coronata Gr-Ori-00579
TCAAACTTCTTTTAAATTGACCGATTTATACCAGTCTATGTCTATATTAATATTATACTATATGAGATATGGTTAAATTGAGATAATTTAATTCTGCACAATATTCGTAACATTTTCTAACAAAAAGTGCTGCATTTGTTGCAATTATAAAGTTTTTAGCCATATATTAACGCCTAAATTGGCTATATTGTCTAAATTGTCTATTTTCTGAACTAGAAAACTAGATATTCTACGGAATCCGATGAGAGGTGCAAATTACATATATTTTAATACTTTTTATGCATTTTGGAAGTGAGAGCGAGTGTGAACTTTTTGTGATGATTTATAGGTCTGAATAATATTGTATGATGTATGTAATAGGTTTGAATAATATTGCATAGGTAATGTAATATGATGAGTATTAGTATTATTAAAATAATGCACAATCGGCATGTATTTTCCGAATACTCGGAAATCGATAGTATCCGAAATTCTGAGCAATTTATTACTTTTAAAGGCTAACGATCTCGTTTAACATCCTTTATTTATTTTACGCATAAAAGTCAAAATAGATAGTCTACTATAGCCAATACATATCAATATACATTATATTATATGTACTCTGCAATGTTTAGATGCATACCATTAATAAAATTTTAGACATTTTTTCAAAATAAGGATTTTGAATAATTTTCAATCATCTAAATCATAATTTATTCTACAATTGATCAAGTTTAACTATCTGTATTACCCCATTATGATGAACATGCCTTATTTAAGTTTGCGTTTTTAACATACAATACTGAAAGACGCAGCCTGATTTTGATTGAACCAATTATTTTTTTGACCTTATATTTGTGTAGAATATCCTGGGTATATAAATAAAAATAACTGATCGTGAGTAAAATAACAACTGGTTCAGCCGAAAACTCTCAGCCGAGTCCAAACCGTGTTTTCAATTTTCAAACTCTCATTAAATCTAGGTATCTCTAAATAAAATTAACTAATTTTGGTTTTAAGAAAAAGGTGATACGTAATGTTAAGTAGGTACTTATGTAATAATTTTTAATGTTAAAAAACTGGCAAATTCAAATTTATAAAAAAATTTCAACTAACCTGTGAGCCCTCATCGTCGTATTCGATGGAGACTTTGTCGTCAGATGGGATTGAGCAACTGATTGAGCTCGCGCCTGCGCCGCCCAACTCTCGCTCGCCCCCATTCATGCTCACCAAAGTTTCCGCGCGTCGATTACCCCGACCTTAATTAATTTTTAAATTAAATTAAATTAAATTTAAATTGTATAAAAGTAGTAGAGTATAACTTCAGTATTAAGTACCTTTACCTCTACTACGTCCGCCCCCTTCATCCTCTTCTTGTAGGAGAGCGTCGAATCCCTCTGGCGGAGACAAAGAACGGATTTCAACGGCCGATTTCAGCTCCTGTAATTGCGATCGGAGCTCAAACAGTTCTCTGAAAATTACACAAAAAAGATCGAAAAATAATTAAAAAATTTATTTTTTCGTTCAGTTGTCGTTCGATCAGTCGGCTTTTCGATTAGTCGGTACAGTAACGAACCGAGATATTACTGATGCTTTCGTATATATTTTTCAAAACCTAGGTACTTAAATTTTTTTTAAAGTCTGAACAATACTGGCCTTTATAATGTATTATGCCCCTTAAATATAGGACTAACTACACTTCTCTAAAAGTGTTTATTTATTGTGTTTAGTACAAGATTAAGTTAAGGTTAAACTGATTTAAAGTAAATTAATTTTAACATATTGTCAGTAGTCTCGTAGTACAGATATAGGTATGTAATTTTAGACAATTTTGATTCATTTAACGTGATATAATGTACGATATATCAGTATATTGCATAATATAGTTATAGATTAGTAATACTACTAGTAACTAGTAGTAGAGCTTTGTGGAAGAAAGAAATTTGAGACAATTCGAGTTTTCGAAAACTCAAAGTCTCAAAAACTCATTATTGAATTGTTTCCTATCAGATCAGATAGTCTGATCCTGAATCCTGAGTTTCGAATAATTTGCTCATATACCATAGTTTCCTATTAGTTTGGCTCTGA
This sequence comes from Nanhermannia cf. coronata Gr-Ori-00579, assembly GCA_034699045.1. Classification (NCBI taxonomy): domain Eukaryota; kingdom Metazoa; phylum Arthropoda; class Arachnida; order Sarcoptiformes; family Nanhermanniidae; genus Nanhermannia; species Nanhermannia cf. coronata Gr-Ori-00579. The sequence continues at coordinate 2,068 of JAQIXA010001824.1, forward strand.
TTTAATCCCATCCCTATTTTGGTTGATTTTATTCCTATTTGGTCTAACTTTACCCCTCTATAAAATTAACTCAAAATTAAAAAAAAAATCTTTAGCTAATCTAGATAACCTAGTTAAACTCCTAATTCCTAATACTGATATTTTGTGGGTTCTAAAAAAATTTGCTTAATTTTATACAATTAGACTAAAAATTTCGGTGAAAAACTCAACCAAAATAGGGATAAAATTAAACTTAAGTCTAATGTTATGAGTTATGTAGTTAGGTACTACTTACTCGTACCTACCATATATCTTGTATTAAATCCAAAGTCAGAAAATAATGAGTAGGGTACGTACAAAATGAAAGTTTGACTTTTCTCCCATATTTCACTTATGATTAGTGTATGATTATATACGAGGTATATACTTGAGCAGAATATCTCGACTTCAAAAAGATCTGACTCGGATTTCTTCATTAAAACTAGAAACAAATTATATATTAGAACTTTTTTTTATTCCTCCCACTCATTTCCTCAATCAGAATCATAATATTAAGATAAAGTATCTAATGGAAGAAACCAGCAATAATTTTTTTTCTAAAAAAAATTCTAATTGAACTTTTACTTTTACTGAAACCAAAATAAAATCATTACCTGAATTGACCCTTTTAATGATTGTATACCAACTGGTTCAAATTATAAATGCTACTAGAATTAGCCCAAAATATAAATTTTGGTAAGGAATTTTGCGGATTCTTTGACATTTTTTATTTCAAAAGCTGCAAAATATCAAGAAAAGTATTCAACCAGTCGATTTTTGGACCAGTCAGTATTCTACCTTTTAACATTGGATACAATATGCTAAAAAGCATGGTTCAATCGAATTGTGCCTTTGACCTTTAGATTAGTTACTCAATCATCGACAATTTTCAATGCCAATTATTTCCTAATAAATAATTGGCTAAATATCAAGAAAAAGTATAGATATCAACTTTTTAGCAAAATTGGTAAACTGATCATTGATCTCAAATGGTTTCATTTTTGATTTTCTAAATGTCTAACCTAACCTAACCTAATGTGTTCAAAAGCAAAAAAATCCTACTGAATATTTGCATATTTAATATCGTATATTTAGGCAGTAAAAGTATAAAACTAAATATTTCAACTTTGTTTTAAGATTAGGAAAAAGGGTTTCAAGTCAAGTCAGTTTGAGTTTAATCTTGAGTGAAGGGCGTGAGATTTTTTCATTTTTCTACTAAACTTCTCATTTTTATTAAACATAATATTACAATATAGGACCACTGTATATTTGCATAATGTATGGTATTTAAAATGAAAAAAAAAACTTGAGCTTTCTGACTATCTAAAAATAAATAAGTACCCCAGTACCCTATTCAATATACCTACATAATATATTAGTAATAAGTACTTCACTTCTAACTATAAGCATAAAAATGTACATCAGAGAGTTTTTTTAATAAAAACAAGTAAAGTTTCATAATTATTTGTAAAAATAAAGTAATTTATTGTACTTATACAAGACAGTCTATTATAAGACAGTCTACCTATAGTACATCGTAATGTGTATAAGTACAGTCTGTACAGATACTCTTAGATTATGTAGGTACCTATTAAAGTACCTATATATTTCTTAGAACTAATACAAATAGCTCTAATTGCCATAATATTTGAGATATTAAACTATAAAAATCTTCAATAGATATTCAAAGCAATGTTTTCAAGCCAATTAAAATCAGATATTTTTTATTATTTATTTAATGATCTAGGATATGATCTAATAGTAAGGTCTGGGTGCTATGCTTGATCGTTATCGTTATTGCTTGTTTTTTTAATTTTTGACTTTTTTCCAACTTTTGTGAGTGTTTACTTGCGTGTAGAAGCTAAAAAATAAGTATTTGACAACCATTTGTAATTTGCTCAGATACATTTGTAAGTTATAGACCCGAGGCTTAAGCTTTCTTTTAGCCCAACTCTTTCTCTCTCAGCTCTTCAAGAATAAAGTAATTGACAATTTTTTACTTTGTCTCATTTCTCATCTCAACTGTGCGGAAAAAAACTTTCTCCATATACTTATACAACAGAATAATACCCATACAATATAGGGGTAGATTAGGGCTATTCTGTAGTTTGGAAACTTTTTCGAAATTTGAACCCTCTGTTTTAGAAAGTATCAATTATTATTTTAATCTGAAATTTGTTTTAGGATATTTTGGACATTTCTAAATACATATGTACTAGATTTAAAAATGTCAAAATAACAACTGATTCATTCGAAAAAACAGCCCAAATTTCAAAAAAGGTTCTCTACTATCCCTAAGCTACCCTTGCTAGTACTTACTACATAGTACTATTAGTAGATTCTACAAAATTCGAAAAAATTTCAATTCTACCCAGCTTCTCGTACTGCTTTTTCAAACTTTCTTCGAGTATTTTTGTGAGAAAAAAATAAATGCATGTCTTGCACCATAAAATAAAATATTATAACTTGTACTACTTACTCCTATTTAATACTAATACTTTGTACAATACTTTTTATTTAAGACACTATACTGAATAGGCCTAGCAGCATGGTACTACATGTATCCTATGATATTGCTTTATGGAATCAGAATTTCTATAAAGTATTTAATATTTAATTACTCAAAATTCAAAATTAGAGATAAAAGTAGGGAAAGTTTGTCGAAAGCATAGTAATAGTAATACGATACATACGAGCATATAGTTGATCATTTGATTCAATCTATTTTATCTTTTCAATTTATCTAAATTTGATCAATTTACTACACAATACCTACTACTAAAACTAAAAATATAGTTGGATTGACTTGTGTTTAAACTCATCCCTAGTCTGGTTGAATTTACCCATATATTTTTGGTCTAGTTTGGGTTAATTTCATACTGAGGTAAAGTTAGACCAAAGGTATGGAGGTAAATTCAACCAAAATAGAGATGAGATTAAATCAAAATATATTGGCTCGTAGATTTTTTATGAAAAAATATTTAAACCAAAAGATCATACCTATAAGTAGGTATCTCATAAAATAAATCTAGACCAAAATTCTACTAAAGATAGTATATGTAAGTACTACGAGTATATACTTATGTAATAGACACATGTACTTATTTAAGTATTTGAAGGATGTTTAAACCCACACCGCCCTCATATTTACCATTACCAACCAAAACAAATATAGAAATAGAAATAACTAATGCCAAATATAATAGAGAATATTATGGGAAAATTTCACTACTTTCTCCACTTTCTCCGAGTTTTTGCTCATTTAAAAGGCATTCTATTCTACTATATAGTATTTTAGTATTATTTGTATTTGTTTTGTCGGCACAATCTATTCATACCAGTAGTTTACATAATAATATTTCTAAATTTAGCAAATTTAGCTCATTCAACTCATATAAGAAGTACATAGTTAGAGTATTATTACGTATCCTAGTGAAATGAAATGTTTTGAAAACTTGAGAACTTCATGTTCATCCCACTAGACTTGTTAATTTCATTTTCAACTTATTTCTTCTATTCTAGATAGCTGGAGCAGTACTATGTAGTACCTAACTAGTCTTTCAAGTAAGTAAGCATGTCATTCATGTATTCGAAAGACAAGATGGTGAATATATATAATAATATAATGAAATCAGACAAAAGGACAAGGAAAATACTAGTCAAATTAATATTAGTACTAGCAGTACACTACTATTATTAAGTAGTAGGTACAAGTACATATATAGGTATGTATAAGAAAATAAGAAGGAAAGAATTTAAATTCAACTCAAATGCTCTTAAGTATCTCGAACATCAACTTTTCAAAAATACCATCATGGGAAATTCAGGCCGGTTCTTTCTTTATGTATGGTACTATAGTATACTATAGTAGGTACTTGTAGAAATATTAGTCTTTTCGACTCATTTCACTGCCACCAAAAGAATAACAGTGGAAATGTCCTCGAGGAGCTGACAATCAAACATTCAGGTCATTTGCTTACATGACACAAATGTCAAACTTCAAAATTAAATTATACAAATAGATTTAAAAAAATGCTAAACCTAAATTCTGCTCTTTTAGACCATTCTTTGTGCTTTTTCTATTAGAAACAGTGGAGAAGGTTCGAAATTTAGAAAAATTTTGGTCAAAAATATAACCTTTAGAGATCTTGGTAGATACCAGCTCAAAAATTTGTCATATGGTAAAAATGTCTAAAGTCAAAAATTATTATTTAACAGATTTGAAAATCTAGCAAATAACAAAGTAGACCTAAATTCTGCTCTTTAAAACTTTCTCTAAGCTTTCTCCATTAGAATACGAGGAAAAAGCAAGTTCAAAATTTTGTAAAATTAGTCAAAAATTACAACTTTACTATTATCAAAAAACTGCTATCTATAAAGGAAATTAAAATTTTCAGAAAGGCTTGAAAAATGTGGACATCTAAATTAATTTTAACCAAATTTTTCAGTATTTCAATTTGAAATGACTTTATTATAAAATATAAATTTTTTTAAAAGTAATTTATAGCTTATATTTTTTTGATGTTATTCAGTTGACATGTGACAGTGACTCATCCTCAGTATGCCTACATGTGCATGTACATATAGTACATAGAGTGAGTAAGAAAATGTGAATGTAAAAAAGCAAATAAGAATTTGAGTTTTAGAGAAAACCTCGAAATGAAGATGAAAAGTCTGGCTCATAAAAGTTGAGAGAAATATGTCACTTCTTTTTATATGAAGCAAAATTTTATGAATGACCCAAATTTATACCCATAAGAATATAGGTAGAATATTTATCCTTAGTATTAGTAGGGTACTTTAATACCTACTACTAGCACTAGTACAGATACTTATAGTACTTGTATAATTTTGTATAATAAAATGAATAGAATAGAATAGAACCTATCTCCTAGTATCTTATAAGAAGAACACCTAAAAGTATTCCAGGACACAAGTGTCGTGTAAAATTAAAATGCTTTTCAAGACATGTCATTCAATTCTAGGTTGATATTTGAAATATGAAATTCTTAGCACAAGAAGTATAGACCATGGGGAACAGAAGACAAGTCTCAGCCTCAGACGGAAATAACTCACCAGATCAATTAATATCTGTTGAAATTGTCAAATATCTCAAGTCAAGTAGGAATTAAATGCCAAAAATGAGATTAGAATGTATTCAACTACAAATTTTTATAAAATCAAATTATTACGATAATCTAGGCTATATGGATAGATTCATTTTTTGTAAAAACCCATAATATAGTAATAGTATTCCAACTCAAGTAAAGTTACTTTTTCTAGAATTTCAAGATCTTATTTTTTGTATTATTAGGATCCTTTATCATTTTCATAAACTTTGAGCATTTTGGAGCTTTTGAGACACTTTTTTACTCGTATAAAGCCAGATCCAAAATCCAAACCAAGTCTTAAATTATCAGTATTTATACAGGTATGTTTTACGTATAGGTACTGATTGCTAATTACTAATTACTTATTATAATATAGGGTATCTGTGATAAAAATTCTATTAGAATAGATTTTTTTAAATTATCCAATAGTGTAATAGTAATAACAATAACTGATACTCGTATGTGCATAGCTAAGCAAGATAGTGAGAGCTTTTGCTTTTTATTTCTGATAAGAAAATATTTAAAAAGCCAAAATAAATTTTAAATTGCCTTTTTTGACCAAATTAATATAGATTTAGATACAATTTTTCCTAATCTGTATTTTATTATCTGAACTCTGATAGGGAGGGGCATTTTCATCTTTTCAATTTTGATATCCTAGATTTAGAAATCATAATCAAATATACCAAAACTAGGATTTCAAACATGCAGATATTTGAAAATGAACTTGTGTTTTTTCTCCATATATTGCCATGTACTAGTAGTAATACAGAATTCAGCTTGTTTTAGAGCTTTTCTGACGATCCTTGCCTCAAATACAAAACAAAATTTAATTCACTTGTTTTCTGGAAATAATTTGAAAGTTTTGTGTTTTTGAGGAAGAACTTTGTTCACCTTAATTCATTCCATTGAAAAACTAATACCTATTATGCAGTATAGGTTTTGCTGATGCTGAATTTCAAAATTGAAAATTCCAAAATTTTCAAACAAATACCTTTCTCGTGTCTCTTGTCTTGTCTCTCTGACTTGAATTGTCTTGAAATTTTGTCCTGAGATCTTGGCTTTCTTTTGAAAGACAATTCTTATCCTACCAGCACATACTAGTACTAGTACTATTGTAATTTCTCCTAAGTAAGCATAAAGTACAAATATAGATAATAACATAGAGTTTGGGTTAAGTAATAAAATTCTTCAGAATTTGAAAACTAAATTGTAAATTGCATTTTCGACTAGAAATTTAGGCGGAGAATTGAATATCTAAACTTTTCAAACTACATAATTATAATTAAGGTTTTTCAATATTTCTTTTCTAATGTATTTCTATCTCTTGTAGACTCTACTATATCCCTCTTGTAAGTAAAATAAGAATGCTTTTTCTAGAATTATATATCTCTTTAATCATCAAGATATGAGCTCGAAATTATTTGATTTTCTAGTCAAAATTGTTCAAAACTAATTTCAAACTTAAAAGAAAAAAATCGGCAAAAAAAAGGCTAAATTGAATCTGCAAAATCACGATTTTGCATATCAAATTTTTATTGAAAAATTTGAATCAAAATATCCAAAAACATGAGGTATATTCAACCAAAATAGGGATGATATTAAACGTCTATCAAAAATATGAAAATTATCCATTTTTTTGAATCAATTTCCTAAAATTTTGAAATTTTTGAATCAAAATCAAAAAATGTGCAAAATTCGGTCTTATTAGATAAACTTTTTTTCCCATCAATTGAATGCGAGCTAAAAAAGGTGAAATATGAAAGAGAGTCTTTCACCCATGAACTAATTCTAATATTGTATAGGTTAAGCCATATGAACACACTAATACTAATGCTAATGCTAATACTAATGGTATACAAAAATTGAATAGACTCACTAATATCCTTTTTTTATGGATTTGCTTTTTTTGACTAAAAAAATATTTCTTAGAAAATCCTCACAACTTCACTCTTATCTTTTTTCACAAAAAAAACTCAATCCAAAATCCAATTCATTCTCGAGTATAACAAGGTAGGGTACTCTTTTTTCTTTTTTGAAAAATATAACCAAGTAGGTGCCTTTTCATCATTCAAGTATAATTTTTATAACAGTAAATCATAAAATAACTCAACTTGTACATAAATAACCAAAAAAAAGATCTAACTAGAAACTACAGCCGAGTTCTTTGTCATACTGTAAAGAGCAAAAAAGGCATAAAAATTTGCCTTATTCTTTCGAAATATTGAAATTTCAGTCTTAAAATTTGAGAAAAATTTTGAAATTTTGGGTAGCAAATCATACAACATACCTATACACTAGATTAAAAAATATATATTTGGTTCTCAGGCCTTTGCCATGTTAAACCTCATATAAAGACCAGAAGGCCCATTATTCTGTATAACCCAAAGATATTCTTTACAGAGAATTTTCAATTTTGATTATACCAAAAAAAAAAATTAAAAATTTCATTACTTTAAGAAATTATGGCCAATTTAAGGCTTTTGTCGACTTTTATAGACACTTCATTTATAAGTAATAGCACTTTATAGACTAGTATGAAACATAGGTCATAAAACCACAAATATTTGACATAATTTGTGAATTTTTGGGTCAAAAAACGCCAAAAAAACCGAAATGTTTAGGCCTTTTTTATATCAAATAAGGCCTAAAATATGTAGATAATCTTTACAATAATGCATGAGAAAGGTTCTAATCCTAAATGAAACTTAACTTCCAACTAAATTATTTAGGATCGAAATTTTGGATAAAAATCTAAAAGATTGATATTTTGTTACCCTACAGAGTAGATCATATTATTTGCATAAATGATCGATTTTATAGTAGGGTACGAAATGAATCTTGAAATCTTGAGCTTTTCTGCTATTTGACATTTGACATGAATTTTTTGGCTATTTTTCGTAGCATTTGACCTAGAATACCACATCAGAATCAGCAGTAGTAGACTTAAGATTAATAGAAAAAGTACCTACCTAAATATAAAATAGTAAGAAAACAAGGGGTGATAGTGAGGAACGAGGAAGCAAATTCCCATTCGACTTATTTTTCTTTTTCTTATCTTTACTTTGCTTTCACCAGCTAAACTACTAGTACTAGTACATTAACTGGTGTATTACTTACATATAGTAGGATACATATAGTAAATTACATTTTGTTCAAGGTATTGATTTTCTTTCAACTGGGAACCCTCAGAAAAGTTTTACAGATCCTACTGGTAGTAGTAATATATATGTAGTTGGTTATTTGTACAAAGAAATTGATAATAATATCAACAATACCGCAAAAAACCATCTTACTTATCATTTTGGGAAGTTCTATCTAGTTGGTAGTAGGAAATCTACGACCTACTAGTAACTATTTACAACTACTAATATAACCTTAGGGAAAATACTGTAGACAGTAGACAAGACAAGATAGCCCATATTTATTTATTGATACTAGTATAGTAGTAGTACATGTTTACTGAGGAAATGAAATGATTCGGTTTCTTTTTTATTTTATTTTATTTTATGATACCAACTGACCTTTGACTCTTAATCGAAGAAATGGATTTCAAAGTGACAACCTTTGCATTTACAAAATAAAGAATATTATGTCAGTAAAAGTACCCTACTATGTACCTACTTTTGGGATCCTATATAAAATAGAAATAGCTGAATTGCAGATATGTATTAGTCTAGAATTTCTGAATTATTTAAGGAAACTCTAAAGTACCAGGAAGGCTGTTTAAAAAATGACTGAAATAGCTGAAAAAGGACACCTTTAGGCTTATCAATAGGTTCAACTTGACTGTTTTAACATAATTACTCAAATCTCTAGGTATCTGCCCTAATAGAGCCTATAAATTATAGGAATTAAATTTTATTGTCATTTCAATTTAAAACTGGAAAAATTTCTTCAAAAAATAACAAAGTCTTGTTTTGAAGTTTTGAAATGCCTGATTTTGTTTTGATAATTTTGGTTTTGATTTGCCTGATCTAATATTTAATAATCTTCAGGCAAATTATAAAGAATAGTTTAATTTCATCCCTATTTTGGTTGAATTTACCCCTGTATGAAATTAATACAAACATTTTTTAGTTAAGTTTTACTATTCTAACTAGAACTAGTCTAAAAAATTGAAAATTTTTGGTATTTCATTAGGGCACAATAAGGTTCACAATAATCAGTTTAAAAGTTTATTTTCTTTTTGAAATCGTAATCAGCATTTGGTATATTAATATTCATAATCCTACTTGAGAATTAAGGTTTCAAGTATACTACATACAGAGTACAGCAGATGCAATTATAATAATAATAAATTATTTTAAACGATAATTTATGTCACCTCTCACATCCACAAAGCTCTTAACTCGACAATATAATATAATACAAGGTTTATTACAAAGGTTGACAAAATAATTTAAATTCGCCTATACAGTAGGGTAATACAATCCCTACTATATACTGGTTAGGTATGTGTAAGAAAGGCAATAAATAATTTATTTTGGTAATACAATACATAATCTAGATAAATGGGCCAAGTTAAAATGTGCCTTTATCTTGAGGGTACACCTTTAAATTCTTGAAATATTTCGAGAATTCTGAGTAAAATTCTGAGTTAGCAGGTGATTTTTCAAGGTTGTTTTGTGTGGATTTAAAATTTAAAATTAGGTGGCTTACTTGCACAGTATGGAAGCTTCGACACCCTCAAGGGCCAGTTTATCAAGGAGTGCAACCCCATCGGAGGGTTCTCCGGCTGAGGAATGGTGGGATTTGAGTAGATGATGGTCAAGTCCGGTATGAATCAATATATTTGAGCCATCTGCCAAAGAAAAGTCTCGTAAAAGGGCCAGAGATCTTTGCATCGATGATTCTGTAAAAAAAGAAAAATATTTTTGAAATTTCGTCTATTATAACGTCGTTTACATTTTAATTTTGGAGTAGGGTACATACCCTAAATATTTCAAATCTAGGTTCAATGCACGTTTCAAAGGATTTAAAAAAAAGTTAATTCTCTTGAAAAAGGGCAACCAATTATTGTCATTTTTAATTTTTTTTAGTTTTTAAAAAAATTGAAGAGAATTTCATAATACAGGGAGGAAATTAGGTGACTTTTGTCCAAAATGAGCTTAATTGTGCGAGCGAAGAGAGCACCTACTATTCAACTTTGCTTGCACTTTGTCCGTCTGTCTGTCTGTCTGTATGTCCGTGCATAGCTCGAAAACTACCGTACCGATCTTGACCAAATTTGGCATGAAGGACCCTTATAGGGTCTAGTTGTGCATGCTTGAAAAAAATTTCAGATTGCCCCACCCCTTGGGGTTCAGGGGACCCTCTAAGGTTCCCCATGTTAATCAAATGGGAAAAATCGAAAATGAGATTTAAGTGGCTTTAGAGGTTATCGATGACGGAGATTGCAAATTTGACATCCATTTAAACAGAAAATTGACCTTTTAACCCCGAAAAATGGGGGAATATGTGCTGTCTTCATTGCTTTACTCGCACAATTAATAATCAACTTCTAGTGAGTTGATTAAAGCCTAGTCATACTAGATATACCTAACTCTGAGATTTCTGAATATTATTTGTGAATTTTCGTTTATCTAGTTAGTGATTGTTGGTTAGATCAAGAACTCATGATTTCGGTGGAAATTTTGCAAGCTTCGGCAATTTTAAAGTTTACAGATACACCGGATAGTGAAAATGGTAAGTACTTACATACATACGATAGAACACTACTATTTTTACAATGTTTTCAATAAATCAATTTTACTACTAGGAATTGTGAAGCACATTAAGGAATTGCCAAAAATGAATTTAGTTCTTATTCTCGAATCATGGGATTGGAAAAGTGATCATTGCGTAAAAGTACCGATATTAACAAAGTCAGTTCAAAGCAATTGGATAACTCGGATTCCATTACCTTCTGGGTTAGTACATTCAAAATCACAATTTATAAGCTATCCTATGTGGGTATTTTATTTAAGAAGTAAATTTTAATTATTAGGCGAAATACCTTGAGACTTTGGCTTGCACAAGACTTAATATTTCCAGAAAACTCAAATTACAGTGCTTATAATTCAGTATTCAAAGATCGAGTTGAAGAATTGAGCTCATTTGATATCAAAATTAGATCGAATACTCCTATTTATATTGGCAAACGCCAACAAATACAAAATTACATGACCAATCCACCAATGTTACTTTTGAAGCAAGCTGAAAAGCTGACAGAATGTATATGGACATTATTTTCAACTTTTGGTAAAGACTCGAAAATAAAACCTGTGGCCCATGTAGCGGAAGCTTTGGCTAGACTTCGATCTACCTACTTTCCAAATCACCCTAATGGTCAAAGAAACTTTATAAACTGGAAATTGAAGGATATTGAAGGACTATTTAATAATGCCTTTGTTTCATTAATTTGGAAATTGAATAACAATAAAATATCCAAATGGATGATTTTGGCCTTAAGGGTGTTACTTCTTGATCCGAATATTGGTGATGATTTGATAAAATTGAACCCTAAACTGAATCCAAATCAAATTGTTGAAGGACAAAAAACTCCACAATCTCAGGAAGAGGAAGAAATTGAGGAAAAACTTTCAAAAGAGTCAAAAGTTATGGAAAAATCGGACTCAAATGAGACAAATACCATTGATGAGAAGTGAGTCAATATTTATTTTAAAATGGATTAATTTAAAATTTTATGGTCTGATTCTCTATTGACTGTTGACTTTTCTACTTTATATTTTAATAGGACACTAGATGCAACTCAAACTATTCAAAAATTCTACAGAGGTTAGCCTTAAACTTTTAAGTATAAATCATATCTGTAATCTGTAAAATGGTTGAATACTTATTCTTATTGTAGGTTGGCGTGTTCGAAGATTATTTCAGATTAGGAAAAAGGGTCATAAACTATATCGACGAATTGAATACAATTTGAGAAAGATAGCTTTACTTTTAGCCGAGAATTGTGACTCAAAATTCTCCTCTAAAAAAGATAAAAGGGGTAAAAGTGAGGATGATGGGCTTGTTTTCTTGTTCAGCAGTTTAGGCCATAGCGAAAATAAACCTAAATTAATACCTAATCCTCCAAAATGGGCTGTTGACCTATTAGTGTAAGAATAAAATACTTTAAATACTTATTGTAATCTTGTACTAAATCAAATATTTTTGTTTGTTTTTTCTAGAGAACTTTTTGATAAAAATCCATGGCTTATAACTACTCATCCTCATGCCTTTTGTGCCCCTAAGCATGTTGTTATTAAGGATTTCGATGGAATTTTGCCATTCATTGGTAAACAAAAGGAATTACCCGATTGTGTGCCTTTTTTTCAAAAAGCTTTTGAGATTTGTGAACCTACTAAGGTATCTTAAGCATACTGATACTGATACAATCTTATAATTAACAAGAAATATTAAATATTTTCGAAATCACAAATAAGTACGAGTAGGTTTTTTGAAATATATTTTGAATTTTTTCGATTTTTGAATATTTGGCACTTTTTGTCGACCAAATCAAATATTCTATTTTAAATCTATGAAATAATCCTTTGAAAATTTTTCAATCTTTGCTTTTTAACTTCAAAAATTGAATCAATTTCTGATTGCATTATTTCTAAAATTATTATGAGTAAAATTCTAGATTCATTTCTCTTAGAATTAGATAATAATATGATTTACATGTAAAAATTTTAATATTTTTAGGACTTGATGTGTCAAATTGAACTGACAATTCCTCATTTGGAAATTGGATGGAAACCTTTGATTAAGATTTTTAGCAACGATACATATAAACCAATACCAAAAATCAATCGGTAAATTATACTTGTTATTAGTTTATTGTATGGATATGGAATGGAAATTTGATGGGGTTTATTTTCAATATTTTTAGAGCTCAATATCTTGGAAAATTACCCAAGAACAATAATGGTTATACAGTTCGATGCTATTTGGAACGATTTATCGGTTCAGATGAGAATAAGAGTGTAGATCAATCAGGCGATACAATTAAGCGGAAGTCTCATGATGATAATGAGATTAACGACGATGAACCTGTCGAAAATAATAATTCACAAAAAGAATGGAAATTAAGAATCATTATACCACATTTTCAGAGAAATGCCATTAAAATTATTGTTGATGAATAAATCAAATCGAATCCAATTATAACTTGATCAAACTTGAGTAGTTTTAAATCTCAAGTAAATAATATGTACCTAGTCGAGACTCGAGAGTTAATGACTTTATTTTATTCAATTTAAGTATATTAATGTGCTCTATTCGTAATACTTTAAAATGTCATTAAATATTTAAGAAACAATTTTCGATCAATTAGACATTATAGTAATAGTTAGAAAGAATTGGCCATGACTTCTCTATTTCCACCAAAAATCATCAAAAGTTCAAACTTTGTCTTTTAAACTTAAACTATACTATTTAGGTATACCTATCTATCTAGTTTACGATATTTATTTGTAAAATGACTTATTATGCTTAATGCTTGCACATATTGCATATTGATTGATAAAATACAAATTCTGCTGATAACTAGTCAGAATCCGATTAATTTTAATTTTAAAGATAAGTGAAAATCAGTGAAATTACTAATAATTAAGAATGGGTAATTAACGTATACATTTGCCATGCATTCATAAAAAGTACCCTACTTGAAATTTTGAAACAATGACTTATTAAAAGAATTTTATTTTAAGAAATGAAAGTGCCTATATAATACAAGCTATGTAAATTAATAGAAGTTACAAGTAGTACCGATTATATACCAATTATATACCCTACCAATTATATATATATGTAAGTACCTACATACCTACATAAAGCAGATATAGTAGTCTATCATATATGCATAATAATACGATACGAAGTACAATGTATTAGGATTTCAATAATTGATAGTGTACCCTACAAAATGTGCTAGAAAATTGAAAAATGTAAATAAGAGATATTTAAATGACTTTCAAAAGTGAAGCTTTACAATTTCTCTAATCGTATCTAATTCAGTATCAGTTATCGATCAGATCAGATCAGTACTACCAGAATATTTGATCTGTTCATCACTAAAGTTTTATAATGGTCTTGGATAAGGATAAGACCTACCAATGGACATTTATCCAGGGTAAGTTTCAATTTATTTTGAAGTTAGTTATATTTTTATATTGTATACTCCGTATTTTCAGATGGTATCCCCGCAAGATACTCGCTTTCGATTTTGGCATTTTTCGGATTCGTTTGTAAGTAAAACACAAATTATTATGTAATGAAATTCATATTATGAATATGGGTACCTTAAAGATTCTTTTGAAGTTTTTTACATCTAACTAAATTTTTAACTAAATTTAGGTAATTATATGTTGAGGATCAATATCAGTATGGCCATGGTAGCGATGGTAAACCATAGGTAAGTCAAATTAAAGTTAAAGATACAGATTTGCATAATAATAGTGTGTTTTTTTAAAGTCCAACGAATTTGAATGAAGCTGCAAAAAATGTAAATCATGGAAGTGAATGCCATACACAAACTACAATGTTTCACTCAACCTCAGTTCTAAATGGATCCTATACCCAAGCCCAGGTGGAAATAAATGAGGATGCTGGAGAATTTTTTTGGAATGAGAAAATGCAATCGATTATCATTGGATCTTTCTTTTGGGGCTATTTACTAACACAGGTTAGGCCTATATTGTCCATTATTATAACGTACTAATACGTACTATAGGGAATTAAAGTCAAGTTCAGTAATTTTTGCATATAATTATTTTTAATTATAGTTACCCGGAGGTCGACTAGCCGAAATTTTTGGAGCTAAATTGATATTCGGAGTGAGTTTGGGTATGGCGGGGGTTATCAATATTCTTTTCCCATTTGCTGCTAGCGAAGATCCTATTTATTTGATTTCTCTTCGAGTGTTATTGGGTATATTCCAGGTATTCTGATACATACATTGACTTTAGGAAACTAGAATTTAGAATTTTAATTGGAATTTCAATTACAATATTTTTATAGGGAGCAACTTATCCAGCTATGCACTGCATGTTAGCGAGATGGGCGCCTATAATGGAGAGGAGTAGAATGACCTCAATGATCTACAGTGGTATGACTTACATTGATCTTGATTGAAGTTTTTATTATTTTGGATTATTTCTAAATCTCAAAGTTATACTAGGATAGGGTAAAGGTTCCCAGCTTTTCCATTTTAAAAAAAATATCGAATCGTTGTACAAATACCCTAGCATTTGCCTTTATAATATTAGTTAGAGACAGCGGTTTTTGAGCTAAAAAACTTGAAAATAGGGTACTTAGAAGGGTATAATATAATATTTTGGAAAGTTAGAAAAATTAGGAAAAATTCATATTTTTAAGGATTTTTATATTACCAATACCAATCTATACCTAAATAGAGATAAATAAAGCCATTTTTCATGTAGGTAGTTACATTAGATTATAATACAAAGATACATAAATGTAATTCGATTTATAATTCAAAATTCAAAAAGGCTCAAAATTTTTGAAATCCCGACAAAATTTCTTTTACCTAAAAATGGGAAAATGCGATAGTCACCGATAATCTGAATTTTGGATTTTGGATATGTTTCCAAATAAAAAAAATCGCTTTAAAAATCCGGGTTCTGATATCTGAAGCTAAAGCTAGAGGCTAGTAGCTAGAAAATTATTTTATTGCTGCTTTTTATATCCTTTTAATAAGATATATAATTAAATTATTTCAGGTTCACAAGCTGGCACAATTTTTGCACTCCCATTCTCTGGATTTATAATAATTTATTTGGGCTGGCGATGGGTTTTCTGGATAATGGGTGGCTTATCTATATTCTGGACGATGCTTTGGTTCATTTTTGTCCATGATGGTCCAGAAACACACCCTAGAATATCTGATGGGGAGAAAAAATATATTTTAGAATCATTATCTGAGCAAGTAACTATTAAAAAGGGTGGCAAAATGTCAGTTCCCTGGAAAGAAATATTCACATCTATGCCATTTTGGGCCATTATTGTCGCTGGATCATGTAGTTCTTGGGGATTCTGGACTCTACTGATTCAACTTCCTACATTTATGAAAACGATACTACATTTCGACATTAAAAAGGTTTTGCCCAAGATCATATATGGGGGAAATTAAATCACTTTTTTGATTCAATTTTTTTTTGATTTTTTTCAGAATTCTTTACTTTCTGCTCTGCCCTATTTATGTATGTGGATTTTTGGATTGGGTTCCAGCTATCTGGCCGATCATTTCCGTCGGACTGGACTTTTAACAACTACTCAAATACGAAAATTCTCCACAATTTGCTGTAGGCTAAAATATTTATTCACTTGACCATAATTGTGCTACATAAATATTTGACTTTTGCATTTATTTTATTTTTTGGCGATTTTGCAGGTCTTTTGTTCCCAGCTTTAATTTTGATTGGGGTTACTTTTGTTGGATGCAATCCTGTGACTATAGTTGTACTCTTGACTATAGCAGTCATGCTGTGTGGTGCAAAATACTCGAGTTATTTGACCAATCATATTGATATTGGACCAAATTGGGCGTAAGATACTAATCGACATAGTAATATAGGGACTTAGCTTAGGTACTAAGGATAAGATTTGCTATAAGTATTTTTATATTTTATAGTGGAACACTTATGGGGATTGCAAATTCTTTTACGACAATTCCTGGATGGCTAGCCCCATTAACAGCAGGTAAGTTTTTATATGACCATTTTAATTGATCTGTAATTATTACGAATCATCTTTTTCCAGGAGTTTTGACAAATGGCGAAGTAAGTTATTAAATTTTTTTGGTATTTTTTTAATATTTGGTAATTAAAAGCTTATGATAAATTGCAATTAAAATCTGCAAAATCATTTTTTCTTAAAACTTAAAACTTTCAAAACCGGATTATACAAATTTTAATTACTCAAAAACTCTATAAATTCTAACCTCTAACCTCTAAAAACTCTAATCTCTATAAATCCTGGTATACTTTAACAATTTTGGATGATTTAATGACCTATATTTACTTAATTATTCTATTTATCTTTAGCAAACAATTGAGAACTGGTCCAAAGTATTTTACATCACAGCAGCCGTGTATGTTTTCGGATGCATCTTTTATCTCATATTTGGGCAAGGAGAAGTTCAGTCATGGAATTATGGACCTGAAAACAAGACTGATATAATTCAAATCGAATCTAAAACAACTGCAAAAATATCCCGATTATCGAACTCACCTGGGTCTTCAGTTTCACCATCCTCATCGATGAAATCTCTCAAAAATCCTAAAAGTAGTAGCAAGATTATATCAAGTTGTTGTTAAAATCGAGTTACAAAAACTCGTATCTCCTCTAAACTTTATGAGTTTTTTTACAATATTTATAAGGATTACATTTAAGATTTTACATTTTCAGACTGATCCATTTTAGCAATATATTCTGTATAGTGTGTTTTATTTATATAAATTAGATTTAGTTTACATTATTTATTTGAGAATAAAGAATTCTTTACATTTTTTGAATTTACAAAATAAATCTCACAATTCCCAAGCCTCTTGTAGTATTAGCATTTACATGTTTACTAGAGTATATTGGTATCATAGTAAGGGTAGATTAGGGATAGTTTAGAGAGATTTTAGAAATTTGGACAGCCTGTTTTGAGCTGAACAAATTTTACTTTTGAGCTGAAATTTTTATACCTAGATATATCTAGAGGTAGCCAAGATACTGGAATTCTCAATTTCAGGTCAAATGGAGAGCTTGTTTATGAAAAAACAGGCTGTTTTTCAGGATTATCCCAAATCTACCTCTATGTTCTACAAGGTAGGTTTACATTTACATCAAATTACCTTTTTCAAAATAAATAGTCCCAATAGTGTTTGACTGGAACTCTAGAGCTGGAAAAATGTTCTCTAATCTAATTTCAAGTGTACGAAAAGGTTATATAATTGCATTCAGCTGGAATTCCCTTTTTAAATTTCGATCACTGTAAAAAAAAGTAATTTTAAAATATACCATCTATAATCTATATATCCTATCTATAAAGTTAAAAAAACAGACAAACTTGTCTTAACCTATTTGTATCTTGTAGATTTACCTAGTAAAAAACATCAAGACATTTGGGCATGCAAATCACATTGTCAAAGCCAAAATTTGAGAAAATCCAAAAATTTTGAAAATTCGCAAAATCAGCTAACTTCTAGCCTCAAAATACTCAAAAATATTTTAATTTTTTGTATCTACTCTGTAGTAGACTGTTCTTAAAATGAGATTTTCCAAATTTTTTAGACATTTTGGTATTTTGACTAATTGTCTTGTAACTTTTACTAAGGGTATACAAGTATGGTAAGCGGAAATAGAAATTCAGGGCAAATCCCCGAATTCAAAAGTCGATTTCTTTTTACCTTTATTTATTTATTACCTTACTACAGACAGACTACAGATACAAGTACAGTATATAAGATCTCAAATCCCATCTTTTTTTTGCAAAAATGAGAAAAAACCGAATTCGGTTTTTGTACCCTATACTATAAGGTACTAGCAAAAAAGATACTTATGCAAGTCTATTCAAAAGCAAATATAAAATCTCCTTTTCCTATTCTTCAACATTTCTTACAAAATTTCGGTTTAGAAGTGGATCTTGAGATTTTGTGGTAAACAACTCGAGGAAATACAAATTATTATAATAAATATTTAAGGGCCATATAGAGTACTATAGTAGTAAGTAGTATGTATGTAGTACTTATGAGTAAAAAAGTGAATAACACTCGAGATGATTCTAGATACTTCATTAGTATGCATTTTAAAATTTAAGGCAAAAAGTTCATTATATTAAATACAGTATAAAAAAAGCAAAAAGTTCCAGGCCTTCTTGTGAAAACTTTACGAATTTATGAAGCTTAAAAATTATTAATTTTGTTGCCAAAAAAGGCGAAAAACTTGCTTCTCATAAGACACAATAGTTAAGAACCATTGCCATTACCATTAGTGTATGACTTATAGTGTATTGTCATTAAATTACAAGTTTTTTAAAGTCAGTTTAGTTGGGGGGAAAGGAAATCCAAACAACCGTGTAATGAAATGACAATATCGAGATTGGTGCCTCTTACATTATAAATTGTATACGAGTAAATGAGCAAATATATTTTAAAAAATTGATCAAATCATACTCAAAATGTAAAATTTAATTTGGTTAAATATCAAAATTATATACCAACACTAACACCAACTGGTCCAATACCGACTGGTTCAAAATAGATACTAACTGATCCATAATATAAATGCGAAAATAATTAGAATTAACCCAAAATATAAATTTTGGACTTTTCTCAATATTTTGCACTTTTTTAAATAGATTAGATTAGATTAGAATAGAACTTTATTGATTACTAAGGTTAAGTTTACCATTGAATCATTTACATAGAATTTTTTTCATATACCAATAGCTTGATTCCCCTATTAATAAACAATATACAATAACATGTAGGCATAAAGATATATTC
>JAQIXA010001825.1:0-21686 GCA_034699045.1 Nanhermannia cf. coronata Gr-Ori-00579
AAAATTTCAGTTAGCTAAATACCTTAAAAATTAGTTAAACTGAAACTGTATGAACACGCCCCAGTCTACCCCTACTTTATATATATTTCAACGGATTCTAACTCTACCTTAGTTTTAAATTCTGTGAAAAAACTACCATATTATTTCTAAACAAATCTTGTAATTTCCTAAAAGAATCACAGTTTCTACAAGGTTTCTTCAACTTTATAGCATTTAACTGATAAATATGTATGTATTAGTAGGGCTAAAGAAGTTTTTGTACCTTTTTGCAGTCATTACATTTATAGCTCGTTCTTCCAAAAACAGCAAGTCCAAATGAATCACCACAAAGAACACAATCTTTTATACCTGTCCCACTCGAAAGACGTTTGAGGCTTTCCAGTCGATCCACAAGTTTCCTGGAAATAATATCAAGAATTAAAATCATCTATAGATTATCCAGGTAAATCCTCAGAGTTTTTATTGTTTATTAACTAGTATAATATAAAAATAAGTTTCAAAATATGTAGGAACTTTTCTTTAGTATTTCATCAAAAAGTTAAGACTTCTTATTAGTATGGACAACTGAAGGTTAAAATAATATTTAATTCTTGAAAGTTTACTCGTTAAAAATGTCTAATTTTTCAATCACTGGATACTGATGTAGGATTGCAGACTAATTAGATAAGTGTAATTAAAACTTTTTTATAGACATATAATAAGTCAGTATATATTACATACTTAGAATTAGTTACTTTAATCTAATCTGAAACTCGAATCACAAATAGAGATTTTAGATTTTACTTATTTCCAATTTTACATGGAAAATGTTTGTTTAAACCTGAAACCACATCCTCATTTTGCAAATTAGCTTATATATTACTTACACTACCTACTCGTTACTTTAGGTATACTCTACCTACTGTATGTAGGATTTTATTAACTTTGTTGAAAAACCTAATTTGAAAATGCTCTAGGTTTACAGTTTACAGTAGTATAATATCATCCTATTAAGTAAATACTGATACTGGGAGGTACTTAACTCTGGCAAAGAATATGTATCTATTATTATATCCCACTCCACTACCGTGTACTTAACAAGCCTACCATTTTGTAGCTTTAAATTCCTAATTTCTACAATTTGAAAATATTTAGTTGAGAGAATCGAGACTAGATTTAATGAGAAATGAAAATGTGCAAGGTTATGTAAAACTATGAGCTAAATGTTACATATATATAGTATTTACTGTAATAAAAATAAAATGAAACCAAAGTTTATGTAATTCTTTGGAGCATAAACTTACATATCCAAAAAATAAGCCAATTTCCATTTATACTACATAATAGAAAGTATATCAGTACCCTACCTAGCTATTATTTACCTACTTTATATGAAAGTAATTATATTGTATTTATAACACAAATTCTTTAATCTTACTACCCCTCATGTAAGATTTTTTCCAGTTTACCTAGTATAATTAATTTCTCAATATGTAGCTAATCGTAAACTAGATCATATAATTATAAAATATTTCAAAAACCACAGAAATTTTAGTGGAAAATTATAAGAAAGTTAGAAAGACTAGGAATTCAATCAATTCATTCAATATCTCAATTCTAGGAATTGAGATTGAGATACTACCTATATAATATTTCTCCTTAGTCAAATTGAACAGAGTACCAGTAGTAGTTCAAAGGCTTTCAAAATTTCTAAATGCTTTTCAAGGAAAGATTTCTTCGAATAAGTCAAAAAGTTTCCAAGAAGTTTTTTTTATTATTTTTCTACAGCTTCACAAACACCTATAGTAAGATCTACTTATACAGCTACCTACTTATATATGCATACGAGTATACTACTTATACTTGTGGAACTGGAAAAAATTGACCAAGAATTTAATTCAGTTAACTAGATATGGCAGATCGTATAAGCATTAAGCATTGACATCTTGAAAATATATAACCTATCAAACATATTCATATATATACTGTATAGGGTACTCGTATGTATTAGGAAATCCGTGATTCAATTTCTATTTCAAAAACAATTACCTAAATCTTGTAAATGTGCACTAGTACATTCATACTTATCTATATGATGGTACAGTATACAAGTTGTAAAACCTTTATTCAATGAATCACTTCTGATTTTAAAAATATAAATACGAGTACCTACATTATGAAAAAAACCCCATTAAATTTTATCCATAAGGTTGCTTGAATATTATTTTTGTTAAGGTCATTAAATTCATCATGTAATGGTTTTGTTCTGTTTCTCATCGACTCCACAAGGCTCAATGGAATTTTATAAATTTTTTTACATGTACTTGCAACGACTACTTCCAGTATTTAAACACTTCAATCTCAAATTGAAAGTTGATGACGATATCGATATGCTCCATAATATGAATTCTATATATTTATAATAAGTAGTACCCTACTCTCTGCAGAATTTATTGTGATAAATTCGTTTTCTAAAGCAGATTCTGGTATAGGTATTCTGAGTGTACTGGAATTAGGTTTTTTGAAAAAAGCCGACAAGGCAAACTATCAATAAAAGATAATGTTTATAGTCTTCATGACGATGAGGGATGTAAAATTTTATAGTCCATTATTTTATCGTTTTAAGAATGAACTTTTTGTAAACCGCCAAATGATAATATATTAACCTCAAATTTCTATCTCTAGGTATAAACACATTATTCATAATAATGGCTTTTATATTGTAGGGTACTTACTACTACCTACCTACATACATACATAGTACTATCAACATAGTACCTACTACACCTATATACCAGATCATTGAAAAATTTGAAAGCTCATAAATTCCAGTTTCAAAATAGCCGGAAGTGAGGTTGAAATTTGAAAACATTTTCACTTTCCCAATATTTTACTATTAAATACCACCAACCTAACTTGGATAGATAAAGACTACAGTCATAAAAATAACCTTGCTATAAAAATTCACATTATGATCATTCGAACAATTTTAAATGAGTAATTTAGCTTGCTATTTTTTGCCCTGAAAAATGCTCATTACAAGTTTAAAAAAGGTTTGAAAAAATGCTTCTACATACAAGGTATTCTACAGTAAGTAGAATTCGGCCTTTTTTCTGTATAAAGTCAAGTCAATTTTGACTTGACTTGACCGTATTTTGGGTATTACTTCGATTTTAACGATAATGGATAGTTAGAAATAATAAAAGATATCAAAAAACTTTATCGATTGTTAAAGTAAACTCAGATACGGAGTATTTGTCAATTAAATTCATATAGGGGTATAATGTACATATTGTGTTTTTTTAAGTACCCTACATATTTGTAACATGCTAGAGATCAAAATTTTTATCTGTAGTGATAAATTATATTATAAGTACTCTTTATACCAATACTTTCTAGTTAGTATCTGTATAAGACTTCAAATATTTTTTAAGGAATAGAATTTGAGAAAATTTCAGAAAAAGTGCAGCAGTGACTTTTTTAAAAAAAATTTCAAGTACAATATCTATATATACATAAAAATTGTCTTATTTGAAATGAGAATATTTTTGTTTTTCTCATGTAGGTAAAATACTTTATTAAATTTAAATGTTGTAAGCAACATGTAGTGGTAGAAATGTAATTTAGGTTTTTAATGATTATTAATGGGTTTGTAATGGGCTTTTTGTAATATTTGAGTAAATGTTGCGCAAATATAAGATTATCAAAAGTTTAGTACTTACTCTTATCCTTAAAATTAGTATGTATCCTACTATCATAAAAAAAATTTTTTTTCACTTTAAAATCTAAGAATTTGGAGGGTATAAAATGATCCCAAAATGTAAATGTACAGATAATTATAAAATCGAATAAAAATACATCTAACATTTGATAGAGCTCAATTTTTGACTCTAAATTCAAAATATCTAAAAATATGGTAAGAATTCTACTATATAATTATTTACGAATAAGTACTAATGTACTGCTTTACAGTATTTGCCAATATTAAGAAGTATAAACACCATTTGTAAAATAATAATATTCTCGAGTATTATCTAGGTAAGTATCAGGTAAGGTACTTTACTGTATTATAATTAGACCTAGGGGGATTGGTGGCATAACCGAGACTCTGGTTATTACATGGTTAGGTTCTATTACGCGTCAAATTAAAAAAATTTACATTTAGAAAATTAAATTTGCAGAAAGCAGATGATACTACTATAAGTCATCTCGAGTAATCTCATTAAGATGTTGGAAATTTTATAAACTACAATTATTAATTGTCAACATTTTTGTTGTTAAAAAATACCTCTCCTTGCATGCATTGTAAGGTATATATAAATGTACTGGATTGTATAAGAAAGCATTAGCTCTATATCTGTGTAGGGAGTAGGCGAACTAAAAATATTCTAAAAAATAAAAATATCCAATTTATTCATGCGTTATCACAATTTTCGACATTTTCCAAGGATTTATCTTTATCATATCTCCATATGGTTGGTTGAGAAACCGAGTTATTCAATCACAGATGTAAACTTTTTGCAAAAGAAATACACTGGTATTGAAGAAGATATGATTTGGATTTCGGTTTTTTTAATATCTACCTACCTACTTATATACTTTAAGAGTTCCTAGTACTAGAGTTCCTAGTAGTACAGAGTATATCAAACCAGTGATATGTAAAATTGACAAGATTTGGAATGGACTTATACATTTTTGGTCGAGTTAAAGAGGTGTAAAACCCAATTCACTTTCTCCAGAATCCAATATACATTTTAGTACTTTATTAGATTTAGATTTCGATACGATAGGCTACTTACTGCGGATAGTATCTACTTCTACTCGTATGTAGGTAATATTTTTTAACTATCAACTCATATTAATGTATTGATACATTCTTACAATATAACGATAAGAACAAAGATAAATGCTATGTAATGTACTTACTGATAAGGAAGATTAAATCAATATATGGAAATATCTAAATGTCGTAGGCGGTGACGACCATAATGTTCGAGTTGATCATTTTTAGGGTATACAATACCGAGATTTCAAGATCTCGTAAAAATTTATATAAATTTATATATACAAATAAAAATCCAGATTTTCATTTGATACAAATAATTTACCATTAAAATATTTAAGTGAACATTTTTTTTTTATAACTTTTTGACATTTAAAAAACAAGTTAATTTATAAGTTATCTTGAAATACATACTTATTTTTATATTGTAAAAACTTCTAACAGAAAAATTATTTGGGATATTATTCGTCACCGATAGTAGGCTTTCAATTGTCAATTCAAATTGTCAAATAAATGCTAATTCTTCTACTTCATGAATTCATAAGTATCTGTACTGTAGTACTCGTATTTGTATTCATCAAATTTTTCTAATTTGCATTTGGTAAATTGTATTTTAAAACCCTGTACCCTATTACTGTACTACTTCTGTAAAAATTTCTATATAATTGAATTTGAAGCCCTTATAAAAAAATGATAAGTAATTGATAAGATCCTACAGTGCAGTGTTACAAAACCTACTGACTACTGATATAAGGATTAAAGTAATAAATGCAACTTTCGAGGCTTCAAGATCTAACCAAATGGAAAAAAATGATGCCTTTATTTTTTGATCCATCCATTCCTAGTCGTAGTCGTAATAGTAATACTTATAGGTAGGTACTAGTATACAGTATATAGAATACATATCTAGAAACTAGTACATATTGTACATTGTAAGTAATTCTAATACTAATACTTTAATAGGATTCAGCTGAATCTTAATTCAGATAGGAACCGAATGCTGGCATACACAAGAATTATATAACTGTATCAGTACCTACTTATATTGCTACATACA
The DNA here is from genome assembly GCA_034699045.1 of Nanhermannia cf. coronata Gr-Ori-00579. NCBI lineage: Eukaryota > Metazoa > Arthropoda > Arachnida > Sarcoptiformes > Nanhermanniidae > Nanhermannia > Nanhermannia cf. coronata Gr-Ori-00579. The sequence goes on from JAQIXA010001825.1 coordinate 5,820, forward strand.
CCCTACTATACTATTGAATGTATAGTACCAATTTACATAAGCCTGAATTTATGAATCGATAAATAGGGTACATATTTTATTTTTTTATAATCTATACTTTTTTAGAATATGTGAATAATTTCAACACCTACTATTACCAGTAAAGTACTTGCTACTCAAATTGAAAGAGTTTTTTAATATTATCATTTTAAACACAGTTATTATGCTTAAAAGTACATAAATAGCAAAAAAGTTATTTTTATCCAAAATACTATTACTAAAGTAGATCTTATATTGACATCATACGTGAGAAATCAATTAAAAAGCAATTTATTTATTTCAAATTAAATTCATGAATATGTAATACGTGTAATCTGTATAATGGGAATTTCAAGTAAGTTTTTTGTATGTGAGTACGGTATTGAAAATTATTTGAAAAAAGTTTTTTTATTAAAAATGAAAGAAACTGGGTAATGAAAGTCTTTACATGTGTGGGTAGTTTTGGTTATTTTTGTAATACACACCTACGAGTAGGTTAGGTACTATACTTAGGTAATGTAATAATGCTGCTGTAATTTATCAAAAATAAATTCTACCTTTCCTATTATATTTTGTATTAGGGTACCTACATATAATGGTAGATACTATAAGATACATACTGATACAGAGAATTTTCCATTTATCTTTAGTATTTCTTTAGATATGTACCTACATATTAATATAGGATATTTATGTTAGTCTCAAAAATAGTACTGTTGGCAGTAATAAGGGTTTAGAATGTACAATTCCAAGCTTGGAGTCAATGATCATGATAGGCTGATACATATCTCATGTCTTATTGATACAATGATACTACGAGTACAAATTATTAATTTTGGCACAAAATAAACAGATTCTCAATGTGAAGTTTGACACTTTTTTTATTAGTTTTAGTTGACATTGACATTTAAAAAACAATAAAAATTGTCATTTTTGAAAGTGATAATTTTTATTTTGTACTTAAAAGATGATTACTCAATTTCAAAATGCCAGTTTTTAATAGCATCTATATAGACACTTAATATATTTCTACCAATGTGTATAACTTTATGATTTAATAAATAATTTATGTTTGTTAAAAGGTTATCTTGTCATAAATTAATATGAGAAATATGATTTTTTTCTATTTTACTTTTTGTAGGAAAATATTCAACTCTGGTGAAAATAAGCCAATTAGGTATTGATTTTGAATTTGAATTTGAATTTATTCATGTATTTAAATAGTTTTGAATTTTACCCGATGGCATTTTTAAATATTTTACGATTTGTTGGTACATCCTCAAATGTAATGTACGATATATTAACATTTATATCTACTACTGCTGTTGTTTTCAAAACTTTTTCCGAGTGGCTGCTAATGGATATGCCTAGTTAATAATTGTCTGCAATTATAGAATACCTAGGTATATATATTTTATTAAGGTTTCATTCGATGAATTTAATAGTACCTAGTATACTACAGTTTATTATTGTTATTGTTATGATACCTATGTTTGTATACTGTAAGTATGTATGTAACATTTGATATTTTTCTTTCAAAATGAATATATCGGTATAATTGTATACTGTATACATAATGGACTATGGAAAGTTGAGCCCTTGTATTTTGTACATATTCGTAATTCGTATGTACCTGCGATTGTACCACTGTTCTGCTGTAGTTATTTAATACTAGTACTACTTTAGTATAATTAATTTGTGAAACTTCCAAATTTCAAATTAATATAAATCCGCAAATTTATAATAGGATTAATTAAATCATTCATTAATTAATTTGGGAATGATAAAGTGATAGATACTTTACTATCGTTTCTCGCTTACTCTTAGTATGGTACATGATGAGTATAGGTATTCAAAATCCCAAATTCAAAAGTAAATATAAATATGAATATTTTAATAGAATTAGAAGAAATTAGAATTGGTATACATAATTTTACCAGTAGTACCTATCCAACTATTTCATTTTTTAATTGAAAAAAATACTATGAAAAAAGAAAATCCAGAACCCTCATATGCAAGTTATTTGAGCTTACGGTTAGAACTTTAGAACTAATATGTAGTTTTGTGATATTTAATATATCTATACAAGACACCTTAAATTTTTAAATAAAAAAAATTTTGGGGGCAAAATTTCGTAAAATTTTATGCTAATTTCAAATTTCAATGACGTTAACTGTTGCTCCTCAAATTCTTGTGACTATTGAGAAAAAGACGCTCAAATTAGAAAATTTGAAAATTGGCCCAATCGCTGGCCTTTTTCTAATTGAGATAGAAATCAATAGAACAATGTTATGAAATGACATGAGAACTTCTCAAGCCCTAAACCATATTTCAAAGCTCTAACCGTAAGCTATAACATATATCCTGAATTTACATTTCAAAAAAATTAAGAATGTTTCTTGTTTTGATAAAATCATCTATTCTGTACATAAATGCCTTGAAGCTCTTTATCGATTTAGTGAACTCGTTTGACATTCTATTTCCCCCAAAATCAAGAGAAAAATCTTAAAATTGCCATTCTCATGTTGATTTTAGTGATTTCAATTTATCAAAAATGCAACTTTTTTGACAGAGAACTGAATACATACCAACATACATACATGAAAGTAGTAAAATTGTCAAAAAGATTTCAATTCTGAGCAAGTGGGTGAAAGTTGCTTTCTCTCATTTTTTGCAACACTTTCTACTAATATATTATGTAAAATACTCTACTACTTTGCTACTAGTATTACAGTCTATAAAGTATCTACAATCTACCATAGAACTTTTTACTATGTAGGGTACTCGTATATTGTATCATTAGGTACTAGGCACATTTATTTACATACACAATTGTACAAAACATACTAAAATTCTCTGAATTCCTTAAATTGGGTATTTCAGAGATTGGTATTTTTAATCCTATTACCTACTACAAACTGTGTAGTATAATCAAAATCAATAATAGAAATTAAGAAATTCGAAATAAGGAAACTTTTTAAGATGCGGGTTATTCTTTACTTGACTACATATTATTATTTATTTTAATGCCAATGCTTACTATATAATACTTCTAAGGTAAATATATATGAAGCATAATGTTGACCTCGACCCGCATCACAAAAAGTTCCCTTCTACTAAGGAATACTAAGTATAAGTAGGTAGGTAGAAACCAAATCCTAAATTCCATTGAATTTCCAGAATTCTTTTGAATTGTGCGAGCAAGATTTCATCTAATCTTTTGCTGTAAGAAATGCATATCTACAAATGCATAGAAATAAATAATATATTGTAGTACTACCTACTTCAAGCTCTACTGGTACTGGTATGTTATGATCGTATTTTATGATATCCTTATGGAGAAATAGACAGCTTCACTTTAGGCATGAATTTGTGGAACACGCAAGTAGTGTTTTAATAAAAGATACTTATTTTATCTAGATCTAACTGTATGTGCTAATACTATTCTTTAGCAGTAGTTCTAGTAGTAGGTGAAGCATGAAGAATTATCTTATGCAAAACTAAACTCACGAATTTCTACCTCCAGAACTGTAATCCAGAATTATTTCATTGGAATTTCAATTTCATATTTGTTCACCCAGTAGTATAGGGTACTAATATACTAATAGTGCTGTTAACTAGAATTTATTTTGTAGTAAAGGTGTCAAGTATTACTATTACCTAATGTACTATACATACAAGTAATGGCAGTATTATTAGTAGAATCCATAGAATGGGATTGCGTGTAAATGTTAATTAATAATCTTTCACCGCAAAATTGAAAGCAGGCCAGGCATACATAATATAGCTAATAATAAAAAGTAATTTAATCATTAAATAAGTATGTCCGATCTTGTATGTACTAATTATAATTGTAAATGTAAATACTAATAGAAATGTACTTTTACATCATCGTCAACTGAAGCCTACGCTTAAACTTTAAACTATTATATTCCCTATTTAAACTGACCTAATATTGGATTATGTTACACTAACAATATGTATGTGCCTAGCTCCTAATATATGTGTGAAATAGAGAAAATTTACGAATTAAAAATGTTGAGTAAAATGATCTCTGTTTTAGAATTTGATTTACCGAGTAAATACTAATAGTAGTCCTACTTATCCTTAGAATTAGTAGGATCATTTTGTGGTGAAATTTTATCAAAGTCAAAAAGTCAAAGTTCAAACCTCAAAGTAAAGTCTATAAATATGATGAAGGGTATTTATACTGCAAAATTCTCTAGTATGTTTGTACTACTAGTAGTTTTCTATATAATAAAAGAAAAGTTAGGTTTCTGTCTCTCTCTCTCTCTCTGTTTCTCAATAAACATTTCAATACAAAAAGTCATCATAATTTTCCGACGAATTGACTAATAAATAACTGTCTATACCCAGGTGATAGTGGATATTATCAATTTTTTGAGTTAGATATCATCCGAAGCGACTTTGAAAGGCGAATACTATGACATGAATTGGTCCATCGTCATTGTGACCGTGACCAGAAATGGTTCAAAAAGGGACGAAAATTAATATTTTCAAATCTTCTAAACATTTTTTATATATCAAGTTGAGCGAAATGAGCGAAATGAAGTGCAAAAATTTTTTGACAAAATTTAAATTGTAGGTTCCTCTTTTAATCATCTACAGCCTGAATAATGTATTTGTATAATATAAAGTTGCTGCTTGCGACTTGGCTATCTAATACTAGTATTAGATATATATCAAAGTCAAATGTGTGAGATGACATATGGTAGCAAAAAGATAAGTAGAGTACTTGTGAATTAGGAAAGTCAATACTCTGTCACTTGTGGTAATGGCCTAGGGAATTCTGTTCGGTTTTCTAAACTTCTCACTTACTAAATAGTCAAACTTCAAATGTATATTATTATTATTAATTACTTAGCCTTACAAACATATAGATCAAGTGTATTTGTAAAACTATGTAGTAATAAATAATCACAAACCTTATAATAACTTTAATTAAAATTTATCTGAAATTGAAATAAACATGAAATAACATTGAGCTTGTTGAGCTTCTACAGATATACACTATCAGTATATCGGATAAATTTTTGACTACAAGTTCAAAATATTTCCAAATCTAGACATTGCTTACTGGCTACATATTATGATTTTAATTCATAATTAAAAATTGTAGTGTGAATAATCACTACTAATATGACATTACATTTACTAATATTTCGCATATATATGAGAAGCCATAGCTTATAATTTACAAGTCAATGTACCGTAATGTACTGTAGGTTGAAGTAATTATATTAAATTAATTATAAAATATACTGTAGTAAGAAAAAGCCTAAATGAAAATGATATTAATAATATTCATATTTATGCAATTTCAATTATCATTTCCAAATTGATCTTGCCATTTGATTACGATTACGATATCCTGGATTAATTTTTAAAATATCCTTAAAAATTAAAAGTTGAGATTTTTCAGATTTTCAATGAAATATTTTTTCTAATTTTCAAAATTTTCAGAAAAATTTAAATACCTACTTGACATTCGGCTACTAACTCAAATTTCAATTATTTTAACTTTCACTAAAAACTTTTAAGAAATCAAAAATAGGCTTTTTACAGTATATAACAAAATTTGAGAATCGCAATTGACTAAACTAGACTTATTTATGCTATGTATTGGCATTATACTTGGATAGAAATGAAACTGAAACTTAACTTTCCGAGTATTTAATATGGTTATAAAAATTTATTTATTCAGATCGGCTTATTCAGAAATATAAGAATTATCTAATTTCTTCAAATACTTAAGCTAATTGCAATTAACTACACAAGTAATATTATGTACAACTACCTAATAGTAGGTACTACAAGGTTTTTAAATAGTAGTTAAGTACTACAAGAATATATAGTGCTTAAGTACTGCATATCTACTTGTATGAAATACCCATAGGTATGTATATCACATGAAAAATGGTAGAAATATCAAAATTAAATTTGTCCCAAAATAAAAACCTTTATGACTGAAATAGTATCGATCTTTGTTATATCCAGCACTAGTATTTTTTAGCAAGTAGGTATATTACAAAACATAGTATGTATTACTGATAATAACTAATGTATTACTGATAAAGTATAACAGATACATAGGGCTATAAAATATATTGGTAATTATTAATTAGTGGTAAATTAATAATTAGACATTTTGACAGATGTTTTAGTTCTGGTTTCCATCTCTTCAAACAAATCGGGGATTGTAGAAGCCACAAAGTGAGCTGTTGCTTTGCTACCCTTACAAAATTGTATCTTATTAATTTAACCAAACCTCTAGAGCTAGAGTCTTCTAGGAAATATTTTAGCTAACTTTACCATAATAATAATACTACATGTACTAGTACAAAAACCGAGAAATTCTTAAGAAATTGCCAATTTTGCCAAACACACTTTCATTAGCATTGTCGATTAGGTTTTTAGTAGACGTAGACCTCTTAATAAGAGTTCAGCAGCATACTGATACTGACACAGTATTCAGTATAGTTAGTGTTAGAAGAATCCCAATAATTCTCAATTAAGGTTTTACTCTTAACATAAAAAAGATCTAAATTATTATTCCCTAATCCAATTAGTATCGTACTCGCTTTAGATCAAAGAATTTAATGGTGATTTTTAGAAAAGAACATTAGCATTTCGTTTGAACTCGAGAATATGCATTTTAGCTTTTTTTAATCGATTAATTTCATTTAAAACACTAACTTTAAACAAAAAATTATTTTAAAAATTTACAATTTTTGACAGATTAGACACAAGTACCCTACATAAACATAAAGAATACTGATTCTGACCATGAGTACATATTCCTATATTCGATTTTTCTTGGCATACAAGTAGAAATTAGATATCTGTAGTGTTAGAATTGAACTTTTAATAAGTATTCTAGATTTTATTTTTCAAAAAATTTGATTCGATATTTGTTCACAATTGAGCATTTTGTCAGGAAAGTAAATAATTTTGTGATATATATCAAAACATCTAGATTACAAAGTAGAAAAACAAAAGTTAGGTAGGGTACCTATATATGTATATTGTAGTAGGCAGTAGTAAGTGGAAAATTTGAATAAGTAAAAATCATTGATTTTTGAATCGATTCCGTTTCTCAAGTAGGTGAGTATTATTACTATTTAAACTATTACGATTATTAAAAGAGTAAGCCGATTTTTTTAGGAAAGTGTCACCTTGTTTGTAAGAAGCTATCGAAGTGGAAAAAATGATTTCAAGATTTGTGAAATTCTCAATTTAAGACCTAGCTACGATATATGATTTAAGTACCATACTATATGTACTTATAATAACTTATTACTACCTACCTTTGTAGGTAGTAATAAATACTTGATTTTATGAGTATTAACCTTCTAACTTTTATGTATTGTCAAAATATGTGTAAAGTAGAGAATTATTACAAGTAAAAGTTACCCTACTAGCATTGTATTATTTATTTATTTTTTAAGAGAAGAAAAGTTTAAGTAGGTAGGGTACTGAGTACTGACTGACTGGAAGTAAAAGTGAGCTCAAATACTGAGAATTAAAATTAAGTGTAGTGTAAGTACATATTACATTCATCATTCATACATAGTGTGTAGTAAGTAAATAGGTAGGTATATACTTGTATAAGAAAAGTCAAGCGCAGAATTTCCTTGCTTTGAAATCGACTTGACTTCTTGGCCTTCCATTATTTTTGCCATATTTTTCGAGATGTTTTGAAATTTGAATCGAAAGAATGTGTAGGCTACTACAATACTATACTAGTATGTATGTAGTACAGGGTTTCCAATTATTTATGGCAAATTAGGTTGTATTATACGAGTACTATAAAAATCACAGATTTTTTACAAGACAGTTGTAATTGAAAGATATTGGAGAAAAAAATTAAAATTAAAAATTCAATAACTATTTCAAATTAACTTTCTCCATGTTTATTGACCTTTAATTTTTGACCTGTTCATCTTAGTATTGGTTTTCAAATTCATGATTTTCGTTAAATTTTCTATCGATTTCATGTCTCGCTTGTTTAAGAATCTGAGGTTCTTATAGTATAATAAAGTTTAAAAAATTTAAATATTTTTCGCCATAGATAATTGGACAACCCTGTATATATGTAGTATTAGTAAGAAGAAAAGTTTTATCATTTCCCTCACTGATCGTTGGGGCTTGACAGTAAAAGAGCTTAATTTTATTATTTTATACTTATTTTATTTTGTATTCTACTCGGGTTCTTACTTGCTACAGTTTACTAGTGGTACTTAACTTCTATAGTAAATAGTATGGTGGTAGTACTACCTACTAATAGTATAGATAGCTACTATAAGTACCCTACCTATGGTGTTACTTTTCTAGAGAGTTTTAGTAAGTCTAAAGGGATTGTAATGAACTTTTGATTTTAAATATTTTACATCTCATACGACAACAGTATACTGAAAGTAATAAGACTTTTACTAAAGATAGGTACTCTATCCTTTAGGTAGGTAGCAATTGAGAAAACTACTATATGTATTACAAAAGTTTGAAATTTCTTGAAAATATTAATTGAAGGAAGAGACAATTTATTGACAAACTTACTTGAAAGTTTAACTACTATTAATATTTTACAATTCACTCTCATGGTACATATGACATATAAAATACACAAGTAAGGTACTATTTGTATTATGTATCTACATATATACAAATACGTGGAATTATTAATTAGGTTGCTTTTATGAATTCTAAATTGATTAATCTACCATCTTATATGAAGAACTATTGTCTATTGCTTAGCTATTGCCAGTATTAATAATCTGTCTTTCAATTTAAGCTGACAGTCGAGTCTTTTTCGGTAATCGGAAATAAAATCTAAATTGAATTTTATCAGTAAATTTCGAAATGGGTTTGTATGTACCAATACCTACAAGCAAAAATCATTTTTTCAAATCAAATTATCATTATTAGTAAAAATCTACATAAACTATTCTTGATAATTGGCAAAATTGAAATCTCATCTACAAATATTGTACCTACCTATTCGTATAACAAATTTTAGTCAATTTTAGGTAATTTCGGGTTCTTTTAAATTATAAAAAAACACCTCAATCTTGATCAAATTAATTAATTAGAATACTAAAGTATTCTAATATTGCGAATATTTTTGATAAATATACAAAAACTTACCCAACCCGTTGTTGTTCGGTCAGTTCGAGTTCTTCAGCTCTTTTAATCACAGCCACAATGGCCTGGTGTTCTTTCTCCGAAATCGGAGCAGGCTTTGGATATGTATTGAACTGATTTGTCTTGATTGACCAACCTGTTTTCAGCCTAGAGATACATAAATTATTTAAATGAAAAGAATCAATGTCAAAATCAGATTGAGAATTTTACTCTTCTAAACATAATACATACTGATATTTGGCAAAGAATCGAATTTTTTTTTTGGTTTTTTTCATCCTTATTTTCTCAATGATATCTCAGGGGAAGAATAAAAAAAGTAGTTAAAATATTTTGCACTTACTTGGCTCTGAGTGCGAGCTGTCTATCGTTCGGACATACCCAAGTTCCTTTTGGGCCACAAAGGCCAAAATCAGACATTGATTTTGATGCCGACACAAAAATTCAGTATCTCTACAGTCAGCTATATGAGATTTTTATCTCTATCACAATTGATCCTCTGCTACTTCCAAATGAGTTTCAATCTCTTTGATCTGAACAAATCAAAAAATTACAAAAATAGTTTCAAAAAGAAAAAAAAATCGAATAGGTTATACCTACAATAGTTAAGATTAGTTGCCTCTTACGCATACCAATATAAATATCTATTTCTTACATACATATATCTGTATATAAACCATATAAACCGGGAGCTAAAATCATATCAAAGGTCTTGAAATATTTTGAAATATTTTTTACTCACTAGCTACTGAATCGTACAGATATATAAACTTACTTATTTTTTCATCTTTTAAAGCATTCTAGAGTCTTACTCAAATTATAAGTAGGGATTATTACAACTCTAGAAAAGACCTACTTTTGTTTTTAGTAGCGACAATTTTGAACTTATGGTTAGATAATTGATTTTTAACAGAATTTGGGTTAAAAGAGTACTCGTATTTGATGTGCTTACTCGAGTTTGCTGAAAAAATTTGTCAACTGCGAATGAATCGGGATTTAATATATTTTTCTTTTGCTCGTCTACAAGCATACGTAAGTATGATACATAGATAAGTAGTAACTCGAACTATCAGTACCATATATATACATAGTAGTATTTTGTAGTGTATTGTATTTTTTTACATTTTACACTTCTTGAAAGATAGAAAATATCTCGAATTTCAAAGGATCTCTGTTGATCTCTACTGATACCCTGCCTGACAAGTGACAAGGAAAGGACATAGTGAAAATATACGACAAAATGTCGTAAGGACAAAAGGTCGTACGGATTTTTGCGACATTTCGTCCTAAAACAATGACAATGGGTCGTAATTTTGAATTTTACACATTAGAATGGTATATACAGATAAATTCAAATGAAAATTTATCGAATCATGCTAATCAAATTATGCAAAAAATGAAAAAAAAATTCAAAAATTTATTAGTAGAAATTTTTTTCTGTATAGTTTTTAAAATCTACGAACTTTTAAAAGTAAAAAAATTCTTGACCTACGCAATTTAAGTTTTTTGGTTTGGGGAAGCTTTGTTAAATCTTTTCATTAATTATTATCAGGAGCAAATTTAAATAATTTAATGCAATAAAAATAAAAAGAGACCAAAACACCAAAAAAAAACTGAATGCGACCAAATGTCTCTTTTTTACGACCAACTGTCTTAAGACAAAATGTCGTACGACCAAATGTTCTTACGAAGTTTTGTCGCTGAACCCGTACTGAATAGTCAATTGTAAGTGAAGGCGACGAAACCCCAAGAATCGATCTTCAACTTGTCCATATGTTACTCTTTGCATTATATAATACATATGTATGTACATACTACTTACATACTACTTACTTATTGTGAATATCTACATACATGTATGAATGGTAAAAGTGTACATGTACAAGTGTACAAGTTAAGACTTTTATTTGAGGGAGAAAAGTTTTATTTCAGCTATCTTGAGTCTCAATTTCACTTGAAATTTGTCTTTCACTCAGCACCTACCAACTAGTACTGTATAGTATATGCATCTTGTATCTTTATCGGATCTTTTTTCTATCCATCTATTCACATAGAATAATATAGTAGGTAGAACAGTACAGTAGTAGTACTAATAATAGTAGTTGGAACAAAGAACCGGAAATTAAGTAAAATCTATATTCTCTTGTCTGAGTGTATAAAGGTTCTCTCTCTAATGGAAATTGAGGAGGGGGTTTTTGAAAAATTTAAATTCGAAAAGTCAAAAGATCAGATAAAATATTTACACAATTCCTGAGCATACTACTTAGGCTGGAAAATTACTTATCATATAAATGGATAAACATCCTTTCAGCTAATATACCCAAAAATTCAGCTAATATAGCAAAAATTCTTTTTAAATCTCAAATCTTTATATATCTAAAATACAGATATATATTCTTTTCAAAATATTTCTATAAAATAAATGACACAAATGTCCGCAGTCAACTGCTTCTTGGAATTTTACAAAATCTTGATTTCGTTTCAAGATTGGAATTCTTTCGATATACTAACACTATATGAGATCTTTCATAGTATTTGTACATTTTATATTAATAATACTACTCTATATTTAGTAGTTCTAGTTCTATTATGTTTACAATTAGAATGCGTACTTTTTAATTTCCTTTTCTTCTTCTAAGAATGGCTGATTTTTTTAAACAAAATTCCATTACACAGCATTAGTTTAGTTAGTACAAAGTTCTTTTCCCAAATTGTATTACTCCCACACGATTGAATCCTTTGTGAGTCCCAATCGATAATTTGAAATTGGACAATGAATTTTTTCTTTTTTACTTGTGCAAAATTGAATTTTGCATAAATACTAGATAGCCTGTTACATAACATAAATAATATGTACCTACTTATACATATAGTCCTAGCCTAATCCTAAATATCGTAGTATGATATTTAGAATTCATATTTAGACCTATTAAGGAGTCTTACAATTTAAGTCAATGTCAAGTCCCTTGAAATACATATATTTGTACTTAAAATGACAAAATTCACTTATAAGTAGGTACGAGTACTACCAGAATATTCTTGAACAATATATTATATTTGAACTAAGAAAATACTAATAAGAATAATTTCCTTTTACTAATATATGATATGAGTTATTGTAGTGATGTACCTATCTAATTATAAAATAAGATTTTGTAATTCAAAACTTATAATTGATTCCTAGTCGATATCCATAAAAAATATTCCAAAAGATCATAATCCATAATTCATAATTGTAAATACATAAAAACCAAAATTCTAGCCAATCGTAGCTCAATTTGTTGCATGATCTTGCATTTATTATTCAAAATATTTCCAGAATTTTGAACGATCTCATAAAGCTTTAAGATCAATGCTTTATTACCTTCAAAAATATTATTAGTCGGCGGAAAATCGGAAATCGTTAATTACAGAATACCTATTTGCTAGGTATTTATTTTAGATATTATTATAGATTTTGGTTTTTATTGATTTTGATTTTATGGATGTAAAAATTATGGATTGTTATTTTTATAGAATAATGGATTATGTTTTTTTTGGAATATTTTTATGAATACCCTTAGAATTATCTAGTTTCGCTCAATTTCTCGAGATTCCGAGTTCTTGTGAGATTATTAATCCATGAAATAATCTTGAGAATTTTTTAAAATAGTATAAACACTTACTTGTAGTACTAAAAGTACCCATACTTGAATGAAGTTTTCACATTGAGATATCACATAAAGTTGATCAAACCATTTCTTTTTTCTATTTTTTCGAAATAGAAAAACACCAGCGAGTAAAAAAGAGGTCTTGTTCCACACAGTAGAAACTAAAATTATCACTTATATAGTTGTATTAATAATAGTAGATTTTTAGTTGGCTCTTTTACTAATTTTGTCAACAAATATACTGCACTTTATGATTCATTTGAATAATAAATAAAACAAGTTTTACTACTACCAGCAGTATCCTACAAATATGTTTTAATAAAATGTGTAATTATTTTCTGTATTTACATAATCATAACATAAAGGTTTAGCACTACTAGTGTGTGTACATTGTACATACTATACTACTATCAGTACCTGATGAAATAATGAAATATTCAAAAGTATGGCCACAATGCTCATTAATATACAAGTGTTTTTCGCATACCTTCTACCACTACTACTATACTACCAGGATACTACCATACATCTACTGATACTGAATACAGATATATCGTCATGTATCTGCAACAAATTGCCATACCGGCATACCAATTGTAAAATAAGTGTAGGTAAAGGTAAGTAAACTTGATGTATCTGGATTTAAGACTTTTTAAATGTTGAATTTACACTACATTTTAGGCTATGGTACTAATATAGTATGTATCGCCAACTGCTTAACTTTGACATTACACTTCAAAATACCTTTTGGAATTCACTCTCCCTATTTGTATGATGGTAATAATAGTAATAGCTATAGTGTAAAAATAAAAATAATCGTATGGTAAAATGTACGAATAGTACTAGTACTACAAGTTATGTAATAAGTACCTATATGTATTAGGTATGTTCACAGTTTGCGGAATTCCGATTCCGATTCGAATCTCAATGTTGATAAACACACGATTTTCGGAGTTTCGAAGAATTTTGTATGCTTTCACTTCAACAGACTTTCTCCAACTACCAGTACTGCCATACCAAACCAAACCATATATACCATGCCAGTACAGAGTACCAGTACAAGTACAAGTAACCATTCGAGTATTCGGTCGGGTTGGTTTGGGTTTGGGTCGTGACAAATGATGATGAAGCACTTACTAAAAGCATATCAAGTCCAAAATCCTGCTTTTTCTACTCCTAGTTTACTATGTCAGTACTCAGTACTCATAGTACCATTACATGGGATGGGGATGATGGGGATATGTAAGTATGTATAATGCATCAAGCAACTGTATCTAAAACTACTCTAGTGCTATATCTAGTACTGTAGCATGTAGTGTAGTACATTTTGTTGAAGTTAGGAACTTTGTAGCGTAGCAGTACAGTACAGTAAGTAACGTATCTGGATGGGCCAGCTTTTGCGGATGTGCAACAGGCGTTTTAGCTCTACTTTTTTAGAGTATGACTGGAGTTGAAAATGTCTACTTACGTAATACCCACAGACTACTCGTACTAGCACCTACTACGAGTATTACTGCATATATGGAAAAGTACAGTATGTACTCTTGGATTTGGATATGTACTATGTACCTAAGTAAGTACAATACATATTATGTACTTCTGTATTTCATATGGAAGTAGAGAAAAGATACAAGAGCATGGTATGTACCTACTTTTATTCTTTACTTTATTTTATTTTACTTTACTTGCTTTGTTCTCGATTTCAGTACTTTACTACAAGTAGTGTTAGAGATACGGTTTAGAACTATGTAGTAGGGTTAGGGTACTAGTTATTTGAGCTTGGTATTCCAACTTGACTCCAGAATAAGGATCCCTACTCTACTTATTTTATTTTATTTTATTTCATATCAGCGGGTATATGTTCTAGTGGTTACATGGTCCCCTACCTATTTGGTAGTATCACCACCACCATACAAGCTTGAACCATTCATTTTTCATGTATAAAATGGTAAGTACTCATACAAGTACCAGTACCAGTTCATTTATAAGTACTATGGTATGACTAAGATTGCATACATGAGGATTTAATATTATAGGGAATAATATTATTGCGAATTTTGTAGGATTGTGAATGCAGGCAGATCATTCGGGGTATCCGGTATTCTCATTCCAGAGTCCCCAAGGGGTACCACCATCTCCTACTTACTACTTATATATCTACCTACATTTATACTTTTTTTTAACTCGAAATTATTCTCACAAAACTCTCATATACCTATTACCTACCCTTTCTATATATATTCATAGTTCATAGCTAATAGTGCCTACCTATGTATAATATGTAAGTGATGTAATAAATACGTAGTAATATCTGTAGTTTCTATATATGTATGTGAAAAGTAGTGCAGAGTGGGAGAAACAAATAAAATACACTAAAATAAAATAAAACAAAGTAAACCAAAAGTGCTGGATGGTGTAGTCCAAGTACTACTCTACTACTGGTACATTGTAGATCTAGGTAAAATGATATATTGTATTGTATTGCATTATGGCAATGAAGCTCTTGAGATGGATTTTTGTGAAGCAGCAGGAGATCTTTAGATGGAAGAAATAATCATTGTCAAGTCTTTAAATGCTCTCATTCTGCATCCTTTTTATTTTATTGTCAGCAATCAATTCACCCTATAAATATAAAGTAATACAATTGTAGTACCCTACCTACATAGTACACGTACTTAGCTACAGGTATATGTACTAGAGTATTAAAGTAAAACACACATTCTTCACACTGTTGTACAAGTATAATAAGGATTAGAATAATGTCCTTTGTCTTTCTCTTTTAGCTTTCTCCGAACTCTAATTTCTTCGAGACAGCAGTCAGTGAGAAGAGAATAAAGACAATGGAGACGCGCAGAAGATCTAAATTATCACTACATACTACTAAATAGTAGTACCCTTCATATGGACAGATTCATTTTACTTATACGTTAGTATTTAAGTATACCCTACATGAAATATCTATTGAGCAAGTTTAATAGGTCTCTGTTGTAAAAAAAAATTTAGATTTTTGATTTTCCTGATTTTTGGATATGTTGTACCT
>JAQIXA010001826.1:0-21673 GCA_034699045.1 Nanhermannia cf. coronata Gr-Ori-00579
TAATATAAAATATGTGGACATTCAAGAGCAGAATTGCTCAATAGTTCTACTATCAAGTCCAACTTATATAATAATAAATAAATATCATCTTCATATTTAAATGACCTGCTCTACGACTTTGTTTTAAATTTAAATAACACTTGCCCTTTCACTTATTACTTATTATATTATGCTTCAAGACTGGGTTATTTATTGCCTATTTAGCTCAGAAAAACTGAATTTTAGCATTGATTTGATGAACCTTATAAAAGATAAAGAGTACAGAAGTTTTACCGCAAATTACTAAAACTAAAAGAATAAACATAAACCTAATAAATACACTTGATACAGCTTAAAAAAATAATCTTTTTGGTCTGGTTTTCATTCTAAATCTAAATTCGAATTCTAGTACATGTATCCGATTTCCACACCACTTTTAAAGTTGAGGCTAAAATCCTGTTTTCAGGACTGAATTAAATAGAATAATGGTCAAACGTAAATATAAAATACTTAGGAAGGGTAATTACCTTTGACAATGACATCTCGGATCTGATTAGTTTGTAGATTAGCCCGTGATGTTCCAGCTCTTGTAGTGCCACCACCAGCTCCAGAAGATCCAGAATCATTATTTGTGGGTCGATAACTTCGTGTGATTTTCCCCAAGATCGCCTTTTTTGCCATTTCAACCTGCTTCTTCAGCTCCTCTAGGACTTTATGGACGTTTGATAAATTTTGGTAGCACGATGGACACGTATTCACATGAATAAGTTCTATATTGAAAAGGCTGCAGAATGTAGTAGAGACAATATCAGCATGGTCAACAACATCATTACCTCCTTCAGCAAGACCACCTGAATAATTACTACCTGATGTTGATGATAATTGTTCAGCACTCAAACTTGGTGAGCCACCATAAATACTAGGAATTTCACCACCAACCAAGTTTTGCAAATCAGCTGCTGCTAAATTTTCTGAACACGGCTGATAGCATACAATACACTTTCTGTCCATTATACTTAATCCTAACTAATTGAACACCTTCAACTTAACTATCTACAACAAGACAAATTGGACAAATTACAACACAACAATTAACAACTTAATTTACAACAATTAAAAATGACAATTAGGTAATTAAAAATTAATCAAAAAAATACACGAGTGATATATGAACACATAAAAAAGTGTGTGAAAAGTGAAAAAAGTGAAAGGAATTTTTTAGTTCCTCGCTCCCTGGCCTGACTGTAGTCTGTAGTTTTTCTTTCGAATCGACTTTTTCGTGATTTTTCATATCCCCAAAAATAGACTTATTGAAATCTATTGAAAAATTTTTATGGGTTAATTGAGATAGTTAACTTAAAAGATAATTATTAGTGTTAGAATTTTAATTTGTAATTGTTTGTAAATTGTAATAAATAGTATTTACAACTTTAGATGTAAAGAAATAAAGTGTAAATTGTTATAAAGTCCAACGAAAAAAATATATAAATGAGATACCATATAGTGTGTCTAAATTCCTATATTGTAATGAAAAGATAAAGGGTACCTACAGTCCTACAGTGTATCAATAATAATTAGGTAATAATAATAATGTCCCTTGATTTACTTGATATTTGAGATGAGATGATGGTATAGACACCTACTATCTATTTATAAGTTAAGGTGCTGTAATTTGTGCTGTAATTTGGTTTTGATTTTGTTCCGGATTTTAGATTTTGGTTGAAATAAATGAATGAATGTGAATGATAAAAGATTTTATATTTTTATTTGTACATAGGTACTTAATTCACATAGAAGGTACTTAATCATAATAATATGAGAAAAATTTATCATAAGATAAGACATTTTCCAGTTGATAGTTTGTTAATTGAATTTCTTTATGATAAGATGAGTTTGAAATTTTTGATTTATTTTAGACTTGGAATAAAATTCTTGTAAATTTACAGCTACTCTAATGGTAAGTATTAATTTTAGACATGCATTGTGATTCTGATGAACTTTTATTAGTGAGGATGCCTAGTTTTTACAAAGTACCTATATATTAGTACTACTTATGTACATATTTGCATATGAATGTAACAATAGCTATAGTTAAAGTTTTAAACAACATATCTATCTAAATTAAAAACTAAAGTTCCATCCAAAATTGAACGAATATGATCCATTTCATCAGTGCTTAAATGACTTTTTGTCCAAATTTTATCAAGTGTTTCCAAATCAAAACTTTTTTCAAACTTCAAATTATTGGTATTATCATTTGGATTGTTATTTTCTTCTATGCAAATTGCACCATCCAAAATATCTGATTTCAACAATTCATTAGCAAAATATTCAATGTAGACTTTCTGGAGTCGAATTTGTGTCAAAATTGTATCAAAGTGTACAAGATTTCGATCAATCTGAATCTCACCAAAATATCCTATTTCTTTAGGATTGAACAATTTTGCGAAATTATCGAGAAGGTCTGCTGGTATTTTACAATTTATGAAGGTAACCGTGTCCATTGATATTGGTAAATGGAAATTGAAATAATCTAGCTCATTTTCAAATGTACAATTTCCAATTGATAGTTTGGTCAATGACTTTCTTGGTAGATGAGAAATTTGAAATTTGTGATGTATTTTAGGCTGGAAATAAAATTCTTGTAGATTTACAGCTACTTTAAGAATTGATTTTAGACATTGTGATGAAAGGTCAACATTTGATAAATTCAAAATTGAAAGATAATTAGCCTCGATGGATTCAATTGAGGTATTTTGTAGGTTTAAAATTTCGACTTCATTCGAAATTTTCAGGGTTTCAGTCAAATTACTCATGAGGAATCGACGATACCCACGGTTGATTTCCAAGATTTTAAAATTTCCAATGGCTATTGATACTTCTTCAAGTTGTGACCCTTTACATATGTCACCAAAAATATCCACTGAAGTTGAATGATTGTCGACTTTGACTGGAAATAAAAATTTCCTTGAAATCAGTTCTAAATTTTGTATAGTACTGTCCATTAGCTCGCTTTCCACATGATGAAATACAAATTTTGTCAGGTTTGTCATTTTAACCTGGGTCTCACAAGGCTTCTTTGGACTTTCAACCAGCTCAATATTTTCAATTATAAAACTTTTCAGAAATTGGGTATGAATTTTAAGCAGGTTTTTAACTAGGAAATCCAAAGTCATTGAAATATTTGTGAAATTTATTTCCGTGAGAAATGAATGAGTTTGATTGAATCCTTGAAATAGATGAATCGTCCCATCGAGATAAAATTTCGATTTTATCTCAAAATTGTAATAATTTTGGTAAATCCATTTTTGGATTTCGAATATTGTTGGACTTGTTTCCAATATGTTTGTAATTAGCTCTGCCTGTAAAAATTGTAAATTTTTAAGAATTTTGAGCTTTCAATATACTCATAGATCAACTTTAGAAAATCTTCAAAACCTGTAATTTTTTCAACCACTAGAATATTTTAAACTAAGGTTATGTGATCTCTTTAAAATTTAGTACCCTACTCATATTTTTGAAATTCTCAAAATTTTGATAAAATTAAATTGTGTTTTAGTTCTAGTTCTAATGAGACAATGACAATACTGATAATAATATACTTTTCTATTCCTAAGTTTGAGAAAAAGAAAATAAGCTTTATTTCTGTAAAATTAGGAAATTTTGATACGAGAATTCTTTTAGCTTCTTTATGGATTAGTTCTTAAAATGAGAAAACTTAATTTTTTAAAATTTATAAGAAAAACCTTAAGTATAATATAAGGTAAATTATTATTCTAGATTTTTTAGAAGACTAACCTCTAAAAATAATTTCTCCAATTGAAGTTTAGCAAGACTTGGGTCATTTTTATCTGAATGTGAATTCAGCATTTTCAAATAGATCAGACCCAATGAAAGGATATCATTGTCCTTGTCACAAACTTCATTCCGAAAAACATCAAAGCTAATTTTGACCATGTATCCCAAGATTTGAGGCTGTTTTTTAAGGAATATTTTACTAGGTGTCAAATGGCCATGATATATCCCTTGAGCATGAGCACTGCAAAGTCCTTCAACGATTTGAATAAAAATCGACCTTTTCTCATTTAAAGATGAATTATAATTATGAGCCGAGTTAATCCAAGACTCGAGATTTAAGTCATACAATTCAATCAGGGCAAATGAATACATTTGATGACCTTGATTATGGAAAATATAAGAGATTTCCCAATCGTCTTTTGGAACTTCACACCAAATATCGTACACTTTTAAGATATTTTGATGATTCAAATTTTTCAAAGTGTCCAATAAGTGTCTTGAATCACTTGAAAAGTTGCCACTAAAAAAATAAAAGAAATTTTACTTTAAAAAAACTATATCTTTAATCTACCTACCTTATAGCAGATACCTACCTAAAATCTCAATATCTAGATATCTTAGAAATTCGCTCAAAAGATTCTCTAATTTAATTACGATTGTTTTGAGACAAAATTTTCTAAATTTTTCTGAAATTTTTGGAAATATTTTACATAATAATCTTTAGTAAATGTGAATATTTAAGTACCCAATCGAAGGACAAACTTGCAGACCATATTTCCGATCTCGAACATTTTTGATTTTTTTCCTTTTAATTACCCTGTAGGTAATTGAGATATCCTCAACACCAAGAATTCCAAATATATCGAGGTTTTGAACAGTATTGTTACTTTTATTTTCATTATTTGTATCATTATTACAAATAATGGAAATATTGTTGTCAATATCCATATTTTATAACAAACTACTTTATAATCATTAAAAAAAGAATAATAATCATACCTTAATTTAGAAATGAAATTTACATCATTTTTTTTTATCAATTATCATAATCAGAGCTCAAAATATTATAATGTGATTAGATTAGCTATTCAAAAAATACAAAATTCAACCTCAAGTGTTTAATACTTGTGTAACTTGGGTATGTATAATGCTTATAAAAATGAAAATTTTTATCTCAAAATTGTGCATAGTAAGTACTACAATTATGTATAGATACTTAACGAGTAAATCTATTTATGTAAGTTGTTGTCGCAATAAAGGATTGATAGACAAAATTTAATTCAAATGTAACTAGGTTTGAATTGACCTTGACATACATTCAATTGTTGACTGAAGATTTTCTTGCCAATTAATTGTTGTTAATAAAACTTTTCCTTAAACTAAATAATTTGACTTACATTTTCAATACTTACTTTTTGTATCTTTAAAGCAGGTATATTTAAAACTTTAAGCAATTTGTGTCAATACAATCAGGAAATTCAAGAGATCTTTCACGCAACTCTTTTTTTAGTTAAATACTTATCTTTATCCCTAAATTACATTTTTATAAACATAATTTTTATTCTTTCTCTCAAAAGTATGTAAAACCATTCAATTATGGGCTTAATAGATGCATAGCCACATTACTTTGCACGCATTTTAAGCTAGTACTTTAGTACTTACATACCATGGCAGTGTTTATATAGGAAGTGAAATTATATCTCGGATTTCACATTGATAATTTTACCAAAATGTCTATTTTGACCATAAAAAGTATTCAGTATTCAAGAAATTTCGAAAATTCTTTGAAATTTTTCAAAGTTAAAATTTTGATCGAAATGTTTGCTTATGGATAATTAGCCAATGTTAAGATATTAACTAATAAGTATTAGTTAAGTATATTTATTCTAATTGAGGTATTTAGCTTATTTTCATAACTTTCAATCAAGCTGTTAAAAAAACTTAAACTCTACTTTTTAAATGAGCGACCTTGACTTTTAAATTTATAGTAAATAATATATCTCATCATATCATGAGGTAGATACCCATAGTTTGGTAAACACAATAAAAAATAAGTTAAGTTCATATGTACAATAGTAATTGTACTCTATTGTGATTGACAAGCTCGCATTTTTTGCAAAATATTCACCTAAAACATAAAACACTTACAAATTTAATGGAAAATTCTTCAGGAAATCTCGATCGAAAAACCATAGGACCTGACATATCAGTATGTACATAAGTATGGATTTTTATAAGTAAAATTCGGTCTTAAAAATGAGCTTTTTGAACTAAAAATTGTAAAAATTGCTTATTCATTCATATCAGTATCCAGTATGCTTATATCTACTAAATATTTGGTTTTGGTTTTAGTGCAAGCTAAAAAATCGTGAATACTCACTATAGAACTTGTTATTGTATCGTAGTATATTGTAAATGCAATTATTTTTAGGGATTTTTACTCTTAATAATGCTTGTGAAATTTCCCACGATTATATTGGAAGTATTTGATCATATTTTACAATCAGAGATACTACTTATACTAGTATTATGCCGTCTAATGAATTCTAAATATAAAATTTTAATATTAGGTTTAGTGCATTTCAATATTAATATCAAGTTCAGTCGAGCTTTAAAGCTCAGCTCGTGTGTTGATTATTTATTTATTTTTTAAATTTTTGGAAAATGCTGGAAATTTTGTCTCAACTTGTCCAGTTTGGTCAACTCGGAAATTTTGATTTTTCCTCAATTGCCTATACACTTTTACCATACTTGTCCCTAGTTATTACAGCATTTTATAAATATGACAAAAGTAAAGACCGATATGGACATATTGTACCGATGCTCTTTGGTCGGTCTGTCGAAAATCAGTATGATCGACCTGAAACTGAATTTGATTTCATTATCGGTTAGAATTTACTACAATTTTTATACCTAATGTCTTTAATGAGATCAAATTATGAATTTCAAAATAATTATGATCTATGATATGATAATAGTTGGAGGTGGGACTTCAGGTGGAGTAATTGCAAATAGACTTTCTCAAGGTATGTCAAAATAATCAATTCAAGATTTCAAAAATCTCAAATTTTTTTTTCATTTTTTTATAGATTTTACAGTACTTTTACTTGAGGCTGGTGGTAATTTAAAAACCATAATCATATACATTAGTATACCTTATAGAATACAGTAGGTACTTACTTAAAGCAAATTTTTTTGAATTTGAAGGTGAACCATTTCCACTATTGAAAGTGCCATTATTTACAAATCTTCTTATAAAATATCCACAAAATGATTGGATGTATTCGACAACTAGTCAAACAAAATCTTTTTTAGCTGCTAAAAATAGAGTAAGTTGATAAAAATGAGATTTTGTAAAGTTTTATTTACAATTGGTTTACTTACTAAATGTGTGTTTTGGGAAAAAAATGAAATCTGAGCGATCTTGGACTTTTATAATTTTTTATATCATTTTATGTATAACAAGTTTTGTTGATTTTTTTTATACTTTATTTTTTTTATATTTTTGGACAGGTAAATATAATAAGTCAAGGAAAACAGCTCGGGGGTAGTAGTGAATTTGGTTATCAAATACATTTGAGAGGGAATCCTCAAGATTTTGACAGAAATTGGGCAAATATTACACAAGATGATTCCTATTCTTATGATGGACTCTTAAATTGGTTTCGGAAAAGTGAGAATTATTTCGGGGAATGGGGATTTGAAGTAATGCTTAAATAACTTTATTAAAAAAGTTAACTATTACCAACTATACATATTTTTCAAAATCCCTTAATATTTCATAAAATCCTATCAAAAATTTCATTTTCAAAAATACAGCAACTATATGTGTAATACCATTACCTTCAAATGCAAAAATTTTGCCATTTTTTAACTATAGATTTCAAAATTTTGCTTAAAATTTAAAATATTTTCAAGAAAAAACTACTTTTATATGTTCAAGGATGTCCATGGACATGGTGGACCAGTTTCGGTTCAAACACCTAGCTATACAGGAATGTCTGAAACGTTTATAAGAGCTGGAGCAGAATTTTCATACAGTCAAGTGGACTTAAATGGCAGATCAAATCTAGGTTTTAAATTTTTTTGCAAAATTGTAACTAATTGATAATTAAGCATGCATATAACATACTATTTATTATACTTGTAGGTTTTGATAAAACATTCAGTCCTCTAAAAAGGGGTAGAAGACAAGGGATTTTCGATTCTTACATAAAACCAATTAGGAGGAGAAAAAATTTAACAATTCGGAAATTTTCGCAAGTTAACAAAGTAATCTACCTACTTCTAATTACCCGATATTTTAAGAAATTTTAAGCAATTTTTTGTGGGAATTTTTACTTTTTAGATACTAATGAAAGAAGGTACAACAGAAGTATATGGAGTTCAATACGAAAGATTTGGCAAAACTCAAATTGCTTTCAATAAAAAAGAAATTATTATTTCAGCTGGAGCAATCGGCTCTCCAAAACTTTTAATGCTCAGGTTAATTTTTGATGTAAATACTTTGTATTGTAGCATCTAAAATAACTAAAATTTTATTTTACAGTGGTATAGGACCAAAGGATCATTTAGAAGAAATTGGGGTAAACATTACAAACTACTTATATGTTAAAAAATCAAATACATATTGCAAATGCAAAGCAAAGTACCTATTGGTAACGTTTTTGCTTGAAAAAAAAATCAAACTACAAAAAATAAAATTGAGCTCATTTTCAATTCTTTTGAAATGAATGGCTTTTTTGAAATTTTTAAACTTTAGTTTAGAAATATTTTTTATAATTTTAAAATTATCCACTAACTATTTTTACAATTAATTTCAGATTAGCAGTAGGTTAGATTTACCAGGGGTTGGTTCAAATTTGCAAGACCATATAAGTGTATTTGTTGGACCATTTTTTGTAGAACAGGCCACTACCCTCTTGATCAATCGAGATATAAAACAAGATGACATTTTAGAATATTTATTAAGTGGTCGAGGATATTTAACAACTTCAGGATTTCAATCTTCAGGTAAAATTACGAAATATTATTATTGTGCGTCTGTCTGTTTGTTTGTCCAGAGGAAACTCGGAAACTTGAGAATTATTGGACTTGAGAATCAAAATTTGTCATAATAAGGACAAATTTCGACAAATATAGACAAATTTCGACAAAAAATCTCAAGTGGCTCAACTGATCAATTTTACAAAGCCAAAGCCAAACCCAAAATTTTACTTTTCACATAATTTTGAATTTTTTGATTTATTTTCGTTATACACTAGTTACTATCAAAAAATGAATCTTTTTGAAATTTTAGGCTTCATTTCCACGAATCCAGATAGCAAATGGCCTGACATCCAACTCCAGCTTTATGGTATAGCAGTCTACGACCAATTTGCTCAACATTTTTCCAGAGCCTTCAATATAGACGAAAAGATTTTATCAAAATATCTCCAACTCTCAGATGCCCACGGTCGAGATTCATTTTTCATTCTAACAACTCTGTCCAGACCTGTTCAAAAAGGCTACGTCAAATTAAGGTCACCAAATCCTCAAATCCCACCGGAAATTAATCCAAGATATTTAGAAAATGACCAAGATATCCGTACTCTAGTGCAAGGGATTCGAAAAGGAATTCAAATTGTTCTCAACTCAACAGCTTTTTCAAACCTCGGTGTCCAGCTATCAAATGTCAGTTTTGGAGGTTGTGATAATTTCCGATGGGATTCAGACGTCTATTGGGAATGCTATGCTAGGCATTTTACAGTCACTTTGGGTGATCTTTGTTGTACCAATTCAATGGGTCCAAGATCCAAGAAACCAAATTCAAAATCAAAGGATATTCACAATTTGAATGATAATAGTAGTAGTGAAATGGACCAAGATCAACAAAAGTTGAATTCAGTTGTAGACATTGAATTCAAAGTTAAAGGTGTCAAGGGCGGTAGTCTTAGGGTAATAGATGCTTCAATTATACCTACTATAACTAGTGCAAATTTAAATGCCATTTCCCTAATGTTGGGTGAAAAAGGAGCTCATCTTATCAAAGAATCATGGATTTATAAGAAATATTAAATCAAAAAATTCTAGATCAATATCAAAAGCACATTTTACACTACCTACCTACTAATTAGCCACAAAATATTCATAGATTGAATTGACTTTTTGCTAATTTTTTTGAATATTATGCACGCATATTTATACTACAATAATGTACAACTACGAGTATGTACAGATAGTGTAGT
Organism: Nanhermannia cf. coronata Gr-Ori-00579; assembly: GCA_034699045.1. NCBI lineage: Eukaryota > Metazoa > Arthropoda > Arachnida > Sarcoptiformes > Nanhermanniidae > Nanhermannia > Nanhermannia cf. coronata Gr-Ori-00579. The sequence continues at coordinate 10,005 of JAQIXA010001826.1, forward strand.
ATAGTTAGCAGAATTTGCAATATAATTACTAGGTTGATGAGATTTTTCCCTAAGGTCTAACTTGTAAACTTGATTGATTATGCTAAATCTCATGAACTTTATGAGTATACATGAAATCTCTCCTTTTTTAAAAGATTTGTCCTTTCGAAATGAGCTTAATTGATGCTAAAATATTTCCTAACATTTTTTTTTACCTACAACAAGATTAAGATTAATAAATGAATCTTTTATGAGATCAAAAAATGTAAATAACAAGATTCCATTTTTATTAGATGATAATCTCAGAATGTCAAGTATCAAATGTCAAATATATGTATTACCTACTAAAATATCTATGTATGTACTAATTGAGTGTGAATTTTTTTTATTTTTAGGGTAAAAGTAAATTACCTTGTTCTATCTATTTCGATCCATTATTAATTTTTATAAAATAATCAAATTAAACAATTTCTTGATGATTCTTGTACATATTTAGTAGATACTTGTAGAATGAGATAAGAGATAAGAGATATATTAGGATCCCTTTTCTTACACTTACCATTAGAATCTATTAAGATTTTTTTCACTATCTAAATAATATCAAATTTTTTTTTAAATTTGGCAATTTTGTGATTTTTTTCGCCTGATACTTTTTATATTGGATTAATGCCAACGAAGCGTCAAACTTGTCAATTAAAAATAAGAATCAGTGATAGAACATTTTAATTTTCAATAATCTAATGTAGGTATCTTCATATCTATTATATTTTTGTATCATCAACCAATGTATAAGAATTAAATTGACAGAAAAATTGGAAAAAATGAAACATTCTGTAATTATCGCCCTGATTATGCAGTTTTTTTTTGTATTCTGTATAATGGTCATTGTACAAGATCATTATTAAAATTAATTATTGTTTATGATCGAAGATTATTTTTTTATGCATTTTCTTAAAAGTAAATGTACTTTACACCTACTGTAATAGTTAAAAAGATATGATAATGATATTACAGCTACTATCTGTATAATAATGTCGGCATTTTTATTATATAATAATAGTACCCTACCTATAATATAATTCAATCATTTTTTTTACTTTTCCTTTTTTTCAACTGAATTCTTGGCCTATTTATCATCTCAATTCAAATTCAAATTTCAAATTCAAGTCTAAAATGTATCTAGTCAATGAACTTGATTATAACTACTTACTTTTCATAAAAAAAGAAGAATCTTTTGTTAAACTAGATACAATTGTAATGAGCCAATTTGTAGCTTAATTACTTACAAATTAAATTATGTATAAATTGTTAATTATAAGACTTAAGAAAGGTCTTGCCTATTCTACCATTCTAAATTTTTCAAGAATTTTCAAAACCTAACATTTAAGAAGCTCGCTTAAAACAAAATTTTGTAAAATTTTGAGAAATTAAAAAAAAATACATGTATTCAAAGCCATATAGAACCTAAAAGATCTTGAAAAGTTCTAAAAAGTTCCGTTTCCTCCTGCTCTATATATTCTTAATCTATCTAATCTAAATACTATTGTAAATTCTGCTGTTTTTTTACAAATTTGTTAAAAAGTCTTTGAAAATAATAAAATATCTTTTCGATATCGAAAATACATAAGTATGAGGTAGTAGGAACAATATTTTGCAAATATTCACCCATTTTTCAAACTAGAAATTAATTTGATTTCATACATAACTAGCGATTACTAACAATTATCAATGTTAATGTGTATTATCTGCAGTAAATTTAATTAGCCGAGAAATAATTTGATCTTTATCTTATACTATTTACTATCTTATATACATTACATATGTTTGATTGTGTAGGTAGAGATCAAACTAATACTTATAATATAAGTAGTATACTACAGATACTCTAGAATTTCAATTTCAAATTCAAATCACGGTTAGTTGTCTAAAAATTATTGTGTTTTAGCACATTGACCTGAATTACAATAAAATATAGGTAAATATAAATAACTATTTAATCCTACCAACTATTCTACTACCTACTACTATTGTATAATATACTTTAATATGTAGGTGTAGGTAATTTATATAGCATTTAGTACACAAGCATGATCCTATACTGTACTTGTACTAGTATTTTCAATCTAGTAGTATAGTATACGTGTATAAAATGAAAAAGATTCATCGACAATAGGAATAAAGATTAGTATAATAAAGTAACAAGGAAGTTGTTTTTTTTTACAGATCATTTATCTATTTGACTCTCTGCAAATTTTTCGCTCTATGAGGTTCCTAGTTGTACCAGGGGTCTTATGTCTTTTAAATAATTTGAAAATTTTTCTATTTATTCTATAAGCCTACCTAGTAAGAAATGACTTTAAAATGAATTTTGGTCAAAATTTTGAGAATTTCTAGAACTTCCGGTTGATTTAGAGATCTAAAATTTTCAGAAAACTCACACTCTGATAATTAAAACACTGAAAAGACTCTTTTTCTCATACTCTGTTACATTTAGGCATATTTTATGGTCAAGTCAATAGTCCATCGTATTACATAATCAGACACATACAAAAAAAAACAGCAGAATATCTATGCGAAAAAAAACTACTGCAAAAAGGGTGCAATCATCAAAAGTATAGTATAGTGGCAAAAATTGAGTAAATGATAATTTAAATTAAAATGCCTAATATACCTTCTAAAATAATAATATATAATCTCTAACTAGCTTCTGTCTGCTCTGTGACACTCCCATTATTGTTTCATATTTTTTATAATTAAATGTGATTTTAAGCTTTAAATATTTTTGTAAGATTTTTCTATAAAGTACTTATATATAATAGCATAGATATTATAGGCTAATGTCCTATTCCTCAAACTTACTTAACCATTTATTAATTAAGGTCGATTTTAAAATTGTGATTTTGAACCTTGAATGAAGATTTACAAAGAAATTTTAATTTTAAATCTATTTTACAGAGAGCTTTAAAATTTGAATAAAATAATATTACCATACTACTACGTGTAGACTTTGAGCAATACTATTAGTCTAAGCGTAGGATTACACCATTTTTATATATTTATTTACAATTTTGGCATTTTTATTACAGTATAGTGATAGTACAGTAGTAGTAGTAATGCGATTATATTTAGGCAAAAAAAAACCTAATGCTCATATGATTGACACATTGTAAAAGTTGTACATAATTGAATGACTTTGAAGTTTGCATAAGATCTGTAGAGTTAAATTTTTTTAAAGACTCGACTTGAGAAAGTCTTAAGGGTTTATTTAGCCCTGATTTAATAATAATCATTTCTTAATTAATAATCCATTCCATGTGTATGATTATCATTTTATTTTTACTATCACTTTTGACTATCTATACTACAGATTCAAATTATTCAATTCTCTAATTGACCCTGCACTACTCATGAATAAGAGTAAGAGTACTTGAAACATTTGACCATTTTTATCAAATCAAAATCATCAATCAAATTAGTTAATACTCTCTTTATAAATGCTTACCTGCTTAAAATTCGTTTTCAATTTCAATTCGATTTTTATTCAATTGATTTCTCAACAAGTTCTATTCTATTCTATTCTAATTTTGTCCTGCAGTGTTTAAGAAATCACAAGATGATAAAAGTCAAAAATCTATTTTAATACAAACATGGGCTCTTATGATTGATAATACGAGATACTCTGCCCATCAAATATGTCTGTCATTTTAATTTCTTATCACTATTTCAATAATTTATTCAATTTACTTTATTTTGACCAAACTTAGTCTCAAATAGATCCTTCTATGGTAGGGTACTCAAAAATCTTTTAGGTTTTAAAAGTTAATTTCAAGAATTTTCTTAAAGTCTAAACTATTTATGGAAATATATTGATAAAAAAAAACAGTTAAAATGTGCAATTATCTATTCTCTTTGATTTTTATGTAGATACATACCTGAGTATCTTAACTCTCTCGTATTAATATGTTTTAATAATATGGCATACCGATATTGTGCTTATTTCGATGAGCCGATCGATTGGCATAACATTAATATTTGCAGTAGTACTAACTATTTTATGATCATCAAAAAATGATTCGATTCTTTTGATGAAATGAGCTTATTATTATTTTGTTATTTTTTAATGATAAATACTCGTAATAGCAAATATTTTTAATTTGTTTTATTTCTAAAGCTCCAGTCAATGTCAGTCTTACAAATATTACTACCTTCGTGTATGTAAGTACCTACAGAATAGTAGCTAAATTTTATAAATATTGTAGTACAAACTCATAATAGTAGTAGTATATAAAGCCTGTTAATTTCTCTCATAAGTTAACATTTTTAATTAATATAATTTTTATACATAATACTCGTAGATAATTTTTAATTTTTTTGTCAATTCGCGTGATAAATGAGAGCAATATAAATTTCAATCTCTGACAAAGTAAAATAAGACATTTTTGAGGAAATTTCAAAATCTTCCTCAAAAATGTCTTATTATAATACTTTGTCGGAGATTGAAATTATTATCTATTATCTACCAGTTTTTGATCATTTAATTTGCAAAAATTATATTCTGCAGATTAATAAAATCATCATATTTTTAAGGATCAGCTCAATTAATATTCGTAAACGTAAATTGAACAAGGAAAAAAGAAATAAATCCAGAAAAATACATATTTTTACAGTTTTACACTTCTATAAAGGTACCTAAACTTATTATGTATTATAGTAAAAAGGTAAAAAAGGGAACAAAAAACACTAGGGTGCTTTAAATTTGAAATAAAGTTAATGTTTTAATTAGCTATACCTATTACTACTAGTACAAATACTCTATATGAAGTGATAGCTATTAGCTAGTAGAAATGGGCGATACAAACGCAAAATGTGACTAGTCACAAGAAAACCAGTCTGTTAGAATTTGAATTTATAAACTCAATCTTATCAGTAGTTAGTTTTAAAAAATTAGAAATTTTAGAATTCTAGGTTCATAAAAACCGATTCTAATTCAAAATCGAAAGTCAAAATTTGGCTTACATCAGATTGAAAGTGCATTATCAGATCAGTACTTTAAAGCTCAATATTTCAATCAAAAAAAGGTAAATGTAGGTACTGCAAATAGTAGTTAAACCATGCAAAAAAGCTATAATAGTATCTGTATATTTTGTAGTAGATAGGTAAGTATATTGAACAGTAACACCTAGGTATGTTTATTTATATGTTGAATATCTCAATTCTGTATTTAATTGTAGGCAGTAGTGGTTCTCGAATTGTCAAGATAAGTGAGTACTGATATACTTTAATAAAGTAGTAGTACATACTATACAATATTAGATACTTGTATTGAAGTTTGTGAAGAGTTTGCGAGGAGGTCAGGGATAATAATCAAGTTATATATCTACTACTATTACTACTAGATATTACTATGTATTATGTAGGTAGTAGGTAAGATAGTCTGTAAGATAGTATTTATTTACTTGCACATTTTGTATTAAATAACATTCATTTGAATATTTGCAAGAAGGTATTGTTTACTTATTTATTTATTGTGATCAAAAGAAAACTGGCAGTTCACTTTTCTTTCGGCTCGGCATCGGCCGAATTTTTTTAATTTCTCCTCAAATTACCAGTGTGATCTAATCATATAACCCCAAAAATTTGAAAAAAATTTTCAATCACTAATTATATGACATTTGTTGCAAAAATTTCCAAAATAATTATAAGTACCTACTACTATTAGAAGAGATTTTGTTTCTTTTTTAAAGGGTATTTCAACTTTTCAAAATATTTCCAAAATAGTTTCATAGTAAATTGTGTAATGAAATTTTTTTGCGAAATTTTATATAACTATTATAAGTGCAAGTTTGTAGAATCAAATTAGTGTATAGTATACACCTATATCTAATTATAAGTTTGTGTGATTAACCATTTGATTTTTTGCAGATTTAAAAAAAGATTTTTGTAGAAATTTTTAATTTTAAGTAAAAGTGACAGTTTTCTGGACAAAATGCATATTCTACATCGAGCTATGAGAGTTGTGAGGCAAGTGACTGGAAATGAACTTGGTGATGGTGCCAGGTCAGCTGGGTCAATGCCAAATATAGCCGTGATGTTCCTTTATGGGGTTTTTGGTCTTTCTTCCTGGATAGTCTCTATGTACTCAGGTAATTATTTACCATATATCTGTAAATATAAATTTAATTTTTAGCCAAAAAAGTGCATAAACTCATTAAAAAACTTGAATGTACAGGTATGGATAGGACAATGGACAGATTTATGTCTCCAGTTTTTGACAATCAAGATGATTCCTTTGACTTCATTATCGGTAAGCTTGTCCTCAAATTTAAGCCACAGACACTTTAAAATACCTCAAACCAGATAAAATATAAAATATATTTGGTTTATTTACATTTTTGATACGCAAACAAATGAGATTCTAGAAACTTAAATAATACCAAGATGTTAATACCATTACAAATAGACGCTTTAAATCTTGTCTTTTGTGAGAAAATGTGGTTACATTTCACATAATGAATATTCAATTAAGGGAAATTTTAAATGGTTTTTAAAGAACACTTAAGTACTAGAGATACAATAAGAATAGCGGTAGATCAATTGAATAGTTAAAATTCAAAATAGTTAACAGTTAGCAAATTAATATGCACATAAATAATAAGCAGCATTTTTACAACTTTTGTAGAAAAAAAAAATTTGCAAAAAAATGATTTTAGTTTTCACTAGTACATGTACTAATATGCTAATATACCAATTAGGAATATCAATATCAAATTTTCAAGTTTTTTGCTACTAGATACTTATATGGCAGGTTACTAGATAGTAGTAGTAGATTTCTGTGTATTTATAAAAAAAAAAGTTTGAATATTTTATCAATGAAGTTCAGGAAAAAAAATCTTGAGCTAGATGTTTTGTTAGCAAGTTAATAAAATAAGGAGTCATAAACGGCATTTTATGACTTTATATTTGAGTTTTTTAACACTTTTATTTATAAGATATCGTATATCTATCTACCTTGATATAGATTTAATAAAATTTAGACAAATTTAGATAGGTCTAGTTTCTAGTTAGATAGGTCAACTGAAATTTTTTGCAAAAAAGTTCAAATTTAGACCAAAATATTAATATTTTTTACAATTACAATTTCAAAAAATTCTTAAATTTATTAAAAATTATAATACCCTTCTGGTACATACTAGTACAATAATCACTTATCTTTTGACTTATAGAAGTACTCAATTCTATGAATAAAAATAAACTTTGAACAAGAGTTCAAAACATTGAATTTGAAATATTTTTAGAGGCAAATGTCAATGCAATTTCACATTACATGTCAGGTAATTGATGCGTAAAAAATGAGAAAAATTACATAAACTTCAATCCAATTAAATAATATTTCACTTTTTACGACAAAATAATAAGTAGGTAGTTAGATAGATATAATTACTTACTTGCTAGTACTGTACATGAAATATACACGAAATTCAATTAAGCAATCTTAATTCATAATTTCCATTTCATTTGTAGATACTACTAGATAGATACTAGTATAGTTACATACAGAGTAGGTACTAGTATATTACAATCTTTATCATATGAAAAAATTTGAGTGAATTTTACACGCGATCAGTATTGAACTTGAGTTTCACTTTAAAATTCGCTATAAAATAAATTTATAACTAGTTTGACCAATTTTTTGGTCAATACCTATAAAATACAGATACTACTAATATGTGATGATACTATGTATTTTATTATTCAATACTGAAACTGAATCTAATTGCTCATGTAAAAAGTAATTCATGATATTACTTCCTACTTAAAAACTATACTTTTTTTCTTTCAAGATGATTCACTTTCGATTTCATTGAAATTGTAAATTGTAATATCTTTATGTAATATATTATGTATCTAAATTACAGTCTAGAACTTGGTCTAGATTCTAGTGGGACAAGTATGCTAAACTATAAGGATAAAATTCAACTTTTTAGGAATTTTCGATTTTCCAAAACTTATTCTTACTTATTAGATTAGGAATCTGTACATCCAGTAATACAATATAGTAGTTAGTATGTTTTAGAGTAAAATTGTCAACTAATCTTAAGTATCAACCTTTATTTCCAAGAATTTCAAATCTTAAAGTGTCTATACAGATAGTAAATTCTTTAGAACCTGGTCACATTATAGCATACTGGAACTTATCAATGAATTTTATTTTTGACAGTTGGAAGTGGTACTGCTGGTGGTGTAGGTAAGTTCAAATTTTGTGACAAATCACGAGAAAAGGGGTCATTTGATGGTTTTTAAAATTCCCTAATAGTTCAATGTAATTCAATATAACTATAACTATACAGTGAATTCATTTTTCATCTGAAATTTGAATATACTCGTAATAAGGAAAAAACACTAACCAAAATCTAGCAACATAACAATTAAATAATTTATAGAATTTGAATTAAGAACCAGTATGGAAGTGTAAATATAATAATGAACCTACCTAGAAAAATAGGATTTGTGACTTTGTATAGGATTTCAATATTTCAGTTTTTTAAACTTCAAAATACACATGATATGATAAGCCATTTATTTAGTCATAATTTTTTAAGAAATTTTGAGATTTTAGACTTCTAGTTTACTTGAAAATATCAAAATTTTTGCCTAAGATTTTCTATGCATTTTAATGAGAAATGATGTAAATTATTTTAGAGCTCAATATTATGAAAACTAACTAAGGATAAGAGTAAGAACCTTTGAATGATCTCTCTTGAGTGCTAAAAACCTTATACCTATATATAAATGTAGGTATAAAATTTATTATATGATCTTTAAAGAATTTTTATTACAACTTTAGTTGCGGCTCGCTTAGCAGAAAACTTCAAGGTTAGCCCCAGTCATTATCAGTATATTACTGTTTACAATTTTTAGTATTTATAATACCATATTTACTTGTTTTATACCCTCTAATTGAAGTAGTAAATTACTGCTTTAGTAAATACAAATAAGAGAGGATTAACGAAATTATAATTAAACTAATTTTTTTTTGCAAAAAAACTCGAATTTCAGGTGCTCCTACTCGAGGCAGGAGGTAAATTTCGCCCAACTTTTTCTTTCTTGGAATAAAACGCATTTATTACAAAATTTATTTATTTATATATCTCTTAAAAAAGTATCTAAATTAAACAAAAGGAATCTCTACTACCTACCTATATATGTATTGTATGATGTAATTATTGATGTTTTTTTTTCTTTGGAAAGGCGAGTTTTTTCCCCTTTCAGCAATTCCAGGCATGAGTTTATACATTCTCAATTATGTAAGTAATTACAAAATTTTTAATTGAGATCATAGAGTATAAATTTCCTTAATTTCAAATTAGCCTCAAGTTGATTGGATGTACAAGACTGGTAAAATAACATGGTTAATATATACCAACTAATTAAAAATTATGATATTCAAATTGTTATGTTTCAGTACCTCAGAAAAAATCATGTTATTCACTCCCAAACCAAGTAAATTTCTATAAAAAAAATGCTAAAAATTTAGGTAATTTGCAATTTATTTGCTTCACAGCAAAGTGGATGGAGTTCAGGGAAAGGTGATGATTTTTTTGCAAAAGTTTTTTTTGCTTTTAATTTGAACTTTTTTTTGAATGAAATAGGTCTTGGTGGGACTTCGAATATCAATTTTCTAATTCATGTAGGTTCATATACTCGTATGATAGGATTAATTGAATTGACATAATACCTTTAACATGGTTTATTGGCGTTTAGGTTAGAGGAAATAAAATGGATTATGATCATTGGAGCAATTTGACTGGAGATCCACAGTGGAGTTATGAATGTAAATTCTTGTTTTTAAAAAATTTGAAATTTTTTCTTTCAATTTTTAATCTTACTTGTTTTACCCTGATAGCACTTTTGCCATTTTTCAAAATGTCTGAGGATTTTCACGGAGAATATGAGAATGGTAATTACATAATATGATGATATTTTGCACAATTTTTTGCAAAATTGTATAATTTTTGAACATTTAGAGGGAACACATGGAAAAGGGGGGCCAATGAGGATTCAAATTCCACCTTGTAAGTCTGAAATTTTCTACCAAAATCTTACTATCAATAATATTCAGCAGGCAGACTGACTTTGTATAACTACTCTACAAAAATTTCAAATTTTCAAAAAAAGCCTTATATAAATCATATCCTTTTTAAAATTTTACTCAAAATAGTTAACAATTTGAATTTTTCTTTTAGATGTCGGGATAGCTGAGACATTTATTGATGCAGGACAAGAGCTGGGATACCCTCGTAACGATCTTAATGGTAGATTCGTTGAAGGTGAGGATTTTTGACTTGTCGATTAACCTTCAAATTAAGAAACTAATTATAAGTTATTTAAGAGTATTAATTATTGTCTGTGGATTGAAAATGTCATTACTTATATCCTTAAGTATGGGTAGTATTTGTTTAATTACATACTCGTAATTTTGAAATGAAAATTAGCATTTACAATACATTACCTACATATCAATCGTAGCTTTTGTCAAAAATAAACTCGATTAATAAATAATAGTACCTACTCATAAACCAAATTATAAGATTTTAAAAATATGTTCAGCTCTAATAATAATGCAGGTTTCAGTGTAGGGTACTATTTGCCCAACTTATAATACCCTACCATCAAAACTCTCTAGTTATATTTCTGAATTTTGATAATATATTTTTGATTTACAAACTTGACTTTTTGATGAATTTGCCTTTGATAATATGAATTATTACATAATTTTTAGCATAATTTTTAATTACTATTTTAAACTCAGACATATAAGTTTTATCAGATTCTTGTATCTCATTTCCTATTATTTTTCTCACGATCTTGACTTTTACTTGTAAATTTGTAATACAATACATGTAGTATTAGGTTATAGTTAACTAATAAGTCCTAAGTAGATAGGTAAGTATATAATTTATGCAAATTTTTCAATGTTTATTTTTCTATTTTAAGGATTCGATACGATATTTATGCCAATTAAAAACGGTAAAAGACAACAAAGTTTCACCGCTTACATTCAACCCAATAGACGAAATCCTAATCTGGTTGTCAGGAAATTTTCTCATGTCACAAAGGTACACCTAACTATAAGAATATACCTAAGTATTATGTAATTAGTAGCTTTATACCTATGTAATATGTAATGACATTGGATAATTTAACTGGGTGAATGTCAACTTTTATAGATTTTGATTCGAGATGAGGATAAAGTGGCTTATGGTGTAGAATATGAAAGACATGGTCGAAAGTATGTAGAATTTTTATTTTTTTAATTTTTACTCAAAAAATTCCTTATTGTTAATTTGATAATATAGGAAGGTAGCATATGCTGGAAAGGAAGTTATAGTCTCAGCTGGTGCTATCGCATCTCCAAAGCTTTTAATGCTAAGGTAAAATTCATTTGAAAAAAAAAATTCAAAAATTTTTGTAAATTTTTGTTCACAATACATTAATAATCAGTACCCTACCCTACTTAATCAGTACCCTATTAATGAATAATTATTTTTAGTGGAATTGGCCCAAAAAAGCATTTAGAAGAATTAGGGGTAAGTAATAATTCCTTATTACATTAGGGGAATTAGGAATGTATCCTAAAGAAATAGGGAATGTCTCCTAAAAACTTATACCTAAAAAAATTCACAAATCTC
>JAQIXA010001827.1:0-21669 GCA_034699045.1 Nanhermannia cf. coronata Gr-Ori-00579
TTTTTTTTAAAAGCCTCAAAAATCTGACTTTTTATGGACAAAATCTCAAATTTTGCAAAAATATCGAAATTCAATCTAACCTATGGCAAAAATTTGCTCATATTTTTGACAAAAATCTTCAAAATATCATAAAAACTCCTTAAATTTTTTTTTTAAAAGCCTCAAAAATCTGACTTTTTATGGACAAAATCTCAAATTTTGCAAAAATATCGAAATTCAATCTCACCTATGGCAAAAATTTGCTCAGATTTTTGACAAAAATCTTCAAAATATCCTAAAAACTCCTTAAATTTTTTTTTAAAAGCCTCAAAAATCTGACTTTTTATGGACAAAATCTCTTTTTTTGCAAAAATATCGAAATTAAATCTCACCTATGGCACAAATTTGCTCAGATTTTTGACAAAAATCTCCAAAATCTCCTAAAAACTCTATAATTTTTTTTAAAAAGCCTCAAAAATCTGACTTTTTATGGACAAAATCTCAAAATTTGCAAAAATATCTAAATTAAATCTTACCTAGGGACATTACGCATATGAAATGATTTCAAAAACAAAAACTTTTCCAATTTATTATACTTTTACATTACAATTTTTAGTACATTTTTTTCCAAATAGACCAAGGTACAATTTACTATAGACAGTATAGACTTACTACAATACAACTAGGCTAAAAATTTGTTTAATTAAAGTTAATTTTTTTGTTTCTTGTAACTTTTTTTTGTGACTTTTATTGTCCCGTTTTACTTTTTGTTCAAGAATCACCATACAAATATTGTCATTTTTTTCCATTAAACACTCGACCTGAATTCTGAATCGGAGAATTTGTAAATTTGTAATTAAATTTAAACAATGACACTATTTGTCTACCTATTAACCTATAAATATTTACGTATTTTTTACACTTATAGATAGCATGTATAGGTTCAAATTGTATCTGGCTGGCTGGATTTATAAAAAACATAATAATTTGTACATTTTTAGAAAAATAAAACAATAGTTTAACTTATGATTATAACAATAGAAATTTACAAAAAATTAATTAATTTTTTTAAGCAATTTGTCAAGTCAATAAATGCAATTATAAATCAATATCACATTCAAATACACGTCTATCATAGAAGGTATATCATTTTGAATGAATATAAAAACTTATTTCTAGAAAAAAGTAGGATTTTAAAGCATTAAAATTGAAATAAACGAGTTTTTTTATCTAAAATACCAGTAATTTACATAATTTATCTAAAATTTACGCAGATTTTAGATTGTTTATACTAATATTGTCATTATCATTGTCACTTTTACCTCTAACTACGTAATTTTTTCAAAAATTTGCATAAAATTTGCTTAAAAACACAAAATTTAAAACTCAAAATTTAAGATTCTTGTAGGAAAAATGAAATCATTGGCAGCTTTAACAAAATAGGAGATTTTATAATTTTAAAATTTATCATTTTTTTGGCTAAAATAAAACAAGAACAGATCAATAAAATGGTTATTTTTATGATTATAAACTTATAGTAAGTATTACTAGTACGTATATGTATATCCTAAGGTTTCTTAAGGTTAGCACCAGAGTTTTGAGGTATTTTTCTTACACATTTTATAAGGAATATTTTTGAGTTTTTTTTTGGAATTACTTATATCTGTACTCTTGTAAGATTAAATAGAGTATTTACATAATTATAATAAGACTAATAATTGTAATTTATAATAGTGTAGAGTATACTAAGGGTTAATTGGTATAGCTGATGGATTTGCACCATTTGAGGCGTGCACTTTTTGCGCTGCAGATCTTCTCAAGTCTGTCAAAAAATCACAAAAAATTATTACAAGTTATCTATATATGATACTAATTAGTCTAAAATTATAAAAATTTGGTAAAATTTTCTGAAAAGTGGGTCTGGGATTTGTGCATAGGAAATGCCAATACCTTATTCAGGGCTTTTGAGTTTTATATCGATGCAAAATTTAGCCCAAAACTCGATTTTGATAATCATATTGGCAAATTCTATTGCAAACAGCTCCAAAACTAAAGCGGGAATATTCGAAAATCATCGAAAATCCTTAAATTTTGCCATTTGAGCCAGTTTTTTGATGATTTTCGAATATTCCCGCTTTAGTTTTGGAGCTGTTTGCAGTGGAATTTGCCAAAATCATTATCAAAATCGAGTTTTGGGCTAAATTTTGCGTCGATATAAACACTACAAAAGCTCTGAACAAGGTATTGGAATTTCCTATGCACAAATCCCGGACTCCCCTTAAGCTTAAGGGTAGATAATGGATAGTTCGGAATCTTTTTTGAAATTGAATAGCTTGTTTTTGGAGGACAAGGTTGTTATTTTGAACTGGAATTTGTTCAAAAATATAACAACTTGTTCATCAAAACTTGTTCATCAGAATTCCCAAATTTAAAAAAAGTTTCTAAAAATTTAGCTCTAATCTATATCCCGAATTTGAAAATAATACACAATTTGAACTTAATTTTTCAAATTAGATTTTAAAATAGTCTACAAAAACTAAAGGTTATGTACCCTATTTAAAGTAATTTCTACAAAAGTAGTACGGTACTACTAGTACCTACATATACAGAGTAGGTATGTATCTAATTTTTGATTTTTTTTTTGAATTTTTTCAATACCTGGTTTAATTAATAATGTCATAATAACTCCACCAAGTAGTATCATCGCCAGAGCCAAATTAGCTCCAGTATCGCCCAGTTCACTTTCAAATAAAAGTCTCGTTATAGGTGTCATTATAATTCCAAAAAATTGAGCCGATGCATTCAAAAGCTGTAAAGTAAATTTCATATTTTAGATCATAATTTTGACATTTTTTGAAAAAAAAATACCCCAGAGGAAGTACCCTCACTCTCAGGGTAGGTAATCTCAGCAGCAAATTCAAAGCCAACTGGTAAATAGCCAGTCATAAAGAACCTGCAAAAATTCAAAAAGATCAAGTCAAGCTTTCTTTCCACAAGTATTTCATATAGATAATTATAAAAATTAAGATATTTAAAGAGAACTATAGCAGTTCTCTTAAGATTAACAAAATTACATACATTACCCTTATCAAAACCATATGGCGAAAATAAATGCAAAATTTTGATATTTTTAGTTCAAAGGTTTGAAATTCTATACCCAAATTTTGCCTTAAAATCTCTTGAAAACTTTTTCAATTTAAAGCCCTTATTGGACTTGCTCATTTAATCGTGAATGTACCATACTTGCAATGCAATATAGATTCAAAAATTTCATTATCTTTTTATTGAAACTCGTTTCTATAATCTAAAATTTCATATGTGTTCATATATATTTTTATAATCCTAATTTAGAATATATTTTCGAGTTCTAAAAACTTACCCAAGTGCAGCAAAAACAAAGTAGATGAAACCAATATGCTTCACATAAGGTAGAGTAAATGTATACATGAGCATTCCACTCAGGGACAAAACGTACAAGAAGAGTGTTGTTTCTCTAAAAAAACAAAAATAAATTAATTATATAAGTATACTAATTCTAATAATACTATACTATAGAACTCCAGGCTTCGATTTGAGTTTAAGTTCATTAAATTGAATTAAAACCACAAAGTAGATCCTATAATAGAGAATAGAGTACTATAGAATATCTATACAATTTATGCCAAAATTGAGTTTTCGAAAATAAACAAAAATAAAATAAATCTATTTATTCAAAACCAAGTCCGGAAATCCGGAAATCCTGAAAACACAAAATTTTACACAGAAAAGGTGGGGGTCTCATTAATTACGAATCATTGGATTAGCTCTTTATAGAATAGAGAGATTTTGCCAAAAGTAAAACAAATACCTAGAAGAGTAGTATTGAAATTGAAATAAATTTAATTTGGATTTACAAAACATACTTATGTACTCGTATCTAGTACTCGTAATAGAGTACAAGTATGGTATTTGAAACTATTATTGATACTTATGGGATTTACTATGAGATTTATTATCTAAGTTATACAAATTTTTGTAAAATTTCAATTTCCAATTTCAATAATGTCTTTTCATAAGCATGAGACTGGGACTTGCATTTTAAAAAGGGTAGACTCGATATGTTATGAATATTCATAGGTTTGTAATACGACATTTAAAAAAAGTTCTTTTATGTGTAACTTCAAAGGTTTGTTTGGCTTCTAAAGTAAAGTTTTGTCGAAAAAGTTATATATATCGATTCTATCAGTGTTTGTATGGATTTCTTGAGTATTGCCTCAAAATCTAGGTCAAAATATCGATAAAATTATTATCTAATTGTAAGTCTCAAAAAACCTTAAAAATTCAATCAAAAATTTTAGCAATTTTCAAACTTTCGCAAAAGTTGATTCGAAAAATATTCCTTTAAGTAATGGAAAAAGTTATTGGGTCAAAAAAATCAAATTTTTTGGCAAATTTTCCTGAGAAAAATTTAAAATTTCAATTTTTATACCAAAAATTGCACAAGAGTTGGGGTTTTTATGGGTTATTTTACGATTAGATTTAGAAAATTCTCAAATTTTGAGGTTTTTAACAGCTCTATATTCTTATATTTAGGTGTTTTTCATATTTCGATGTTTAAATCTGAATTTTTGTGTATTTTATGGCACTAGATTTGTCTATTTTGAGGTTTTACAGTATGAAACTCTCAAAATTTGAATTTTTCCAATTTTAGAAATTTTTCTACTTTTGGATGCATTTTTAACTCGTAAAAATGGTTCTAAAAATCTCTGCATAGGTATCCGAATTTGAGACTAGATTCTAAATATATCAATATTGAAATTCAAAATCGAATCTTTATATACAGAGCTTATAAAAAGTAATTAAACTTTTTCTCATTGAATTATCATGGGCCATAAAACTTGAGCTTCCCATCCCATCCCATGTAAAGATATTGACATTTATTGTACTTATCTTTTGAATTTTTAATCCTGTATAAAGTATTTCATTAATCTATAAAAAGATAGTGAAATCGATATCCTACTATCTAGCCTTATTATCTTAGGCTAGAAAAGGATACATTGTTTAATATTTATACAAATACTAAAAATAGTATTTATGATAAAAATCCTCATTTTATATCTTGAAAAATTTAGACTTTGGGCTCAAATGACATGATATCCTACTGGTAGGATATTGAACTGAAATAATATTCAAACAGGTCATACTAGTAGGTATTTCATTCATTTTAGAAATTGTAAATATTTATTTAAACTATAATTATAATGTATTACTACTGCAAATACTTACTTGTATCGTTTTGTTTTGTCCAGAATTACACCTGAAATGACAGAACCGACCATCCCACTCACTACTATCATTAGTCCAATTCGTCCAACATCCTCAGAAGCCTCCTAAAATTATATTTATGACAGAAAATTAAGTAATTGCTAATCGATAAAATGTCATAAAAATACCCGAGAAATTGTCAATTTCTCGATAATTTCCATAATTATACAGTATTAAACTTACAATAAAGGTAGATAAAGACATAAATTATGTAATATTTTTGTCATATACTTGTATACCTATGTGGGTATATAAATTGTAGGTTTTTGTAGGTTAAAATAATTAAATGATAATCAATATTTGGTATAATTTGACCATCTACTTATCTATCAAACAATCCCTATACAAATTTTCTAACCCAATATTTTTTACTTACGATTTGGACTACCTATAATACTCGTAGCTTTGAAATTTGATCTAAATTCTGGGATTTTTCTTTCTAACAACACTGGCCTGGTAAGTAGTTACTAGAGATTTGAAACCTACATAGGAAGTATGTACTGTACAACAGATAGTAGTCTCATGTCTAGTGGGTAAAATTTTGATTTGATAAGGCATAATTATAGAGGATTAAAGGCTAATTTTTGTTAATTCTCGCCACTTATAAGCCAGGATCAAGTAGGATCAAGCTTCTAATTAATTTTCTAACACAAGTCTTTGATAAGTATATATAATGCTGATGGTAGATACTAATAAAAAGTAATTATTAGTACCCTACTGGTAATACTAGACTATGACTATAATCTAAGTAGGTAGTAAAGGTAATTTCATTACTTTTGAGATTTCGTAGATTCTAGAATATAATTTAATCTTGGGGTTTTACACGACTTAACCATTTTGGTCGAAAAGTTCAGTAGTATATTCAATTTAAAGGGCAAAAGTCAAAGGAAAAGGCTCATTAAGGTCAAAAGTACGAGTTTTATTTTAAGTAGATAGATAGAGGAAAATTTTGAAGACAGGAAACCTTATGGACTTATTAGATAAAAGCTAATACTCAATACAGATACTGCTTTGCTTTATATCTTTTAAATTCACAATAAGTACCCTACCCTACATTACCTAAATAGGAAATTATTGAAGCTTGTAAACTATTTTTATAAAAAATATCTGATAAAATTTTGAGTTTTGGAAAATTTTATAATCTGCCTGGAATTTACAGCCTTGGATCTAAAGTTAAATTTTTCCAGAATTCTGACCATTTATATCAAAAAGGGAATTACGATACAATAAAAATATTGAAAATTTTAATTTAGAAATTTTAGAAATATTGTGTGGGTACTTACTGGAAAGTATTTGAGAATGAAGTCGCTGAGTAGAGTTGAAATGGCGTAGAAAACTCCAACGTTCATACCTTAAAGGAATAAAGTACCCATATCATTATTGTACATCATTAAGTTAACAGTAACCTACACTTGTGGTAAGTAATGAAACTCGTTGAAATTTTGAGCATGATTACGATTAAGCTCTAATATTTTCAAAGAAATTTTTTAATTTAAAAATTGCATAAAAAACGAAATGCTTTTTATTTGATACTAAAAATTACTTTTTGTTGACCTAAAAGTTTCGACTTTTGATAAAGGCAGTAGGGAAAGTGACCCCTTTTCTCTTGCCCTACCACAATTTTTAATATTGTAATTATTAAGAAAGCTCGTGATTACAAAGTACTATCAAAATATTGAAAAATATTTAAGACATTCAACGGAAATTTTCAAATTTCCCGCTTTTTGACATTTGATAAACCTCATCGAGCTTTCTCTAAATATATTAGGGTATAATAAATTATGAAAGCCAGGTTTTCAAACCTGAAAAATTTCAGTCTTTGGAGAATTTTTTAAATTTTAAATTCAAACTTTTGGTCGAATTTTCAAAATTTTGACAAAATAATGCTTATTAGAGATCTAGATTTGTTCATAATTGGTCGAAATTTTCGCAGTTTTGTCTTTGTATCTTAAAACTAGTAGTAAAAATTCTTTATCAAGAAATTTTACCGTATGAAGCCAGTAGTAGAATGTATCCCTTATTCGTCATGAGCCTTTTAATAGAGTTTACATATGGTTCTTGTTCTGCCATCGCGATTGCAGCCTGAGACTGTGATGGAGGTTTCGGAGGCTTTTCTTGGAAACCTTAAAACAAAAAAAAAGTTTGAAAAATGAGAAATATTATATGTCTACATAGTCGAGGTACTACAACAAGTACAAAGCAAAATAGTGCCCTAATACTTATACAAAGTATGTTCAAAATAAGAAAGAAAAATGATCCTTGAAATTAAAGAATTCCAGCTCAAGCGATTCAAATTTCGAATTTGAAATCTCAAAATGGCAAAAATACTCCGACACTTGAGAGTCTTGAGCAATATGTTTTTTTCATTAAATTTCAGAATTGAAGTTTTTGTGTTCTCAATTTCAAATAAAATTTCAAATGATGATTGAAGTATACTGCATGGGAAATCACTCAAGTTGGAACTTTTTTCAAAAATTTGAAGTAGTGTTTGAAAATAAAAACGAGAGCACCCTACATAAATGCAAAATTTTCCTAACTTCAGCTTATCTACTCGATTTTATGTAGGTATTTTCATAATTTTTAACATCATTTTTTGCAGGGTCATCTGAAATATCTTTTCAATATTCATTCTTTAAGAATTTTGTCCACTTTTTATGGTAAATGAGTAGCTGATTTGGCCCCAAAATGGCAAGCAAATTATTTGAAAATATCCCAAAAATGTAGAATTTTGACTAGATTTAATCGTGAATACTAATTTTTTCTAAAATTGTTGACTTATGTAATGAATTGTATTAAATTGTGACTTACAGAAAATGACAAGGATGAAAAGGGTCGCAGTGAGACCGCCCGTCGTATAGTACATGACACTCAAGTCCTTAAAATTTACATATTTTTGAAAAATCCCTCAAAAAAAAGTATAAAGGCTTACCTTGCCAATGCTCTCAATTGTCCCATTTTTGACCAACATTGGTGGTAAGAGGAAACCCATCGCAACACCCAACTGAATAATTAAGAAATCATCGATTATTCCTTGCAAGTTTATTAATATTATATCATCAAATTTTACTATTTTAGGATAATTTTAAAAGCATAGAACCTAAAAATATAAGACATTAAAGATAAGATACACGAGTAGTACTTTACCCATCTAGCTATCATTCAAATCCTGCTCATTTAATTTTATTGATTTATCTTAAATACAAAGTTTGCCAATCATTTTAAGGACATTAATTACTAATATTATATCATATCATTTAAAGATCTTTGGGACATTATTTTAGCAAAATATTTTCAAAAGATCCAGAATATAGATTATTATTATCTGAATCTTAATACTCGTAGATATACTGTTATAAGCAACAAATATCTTATGAAATATTAAAAAATACACATTTTTTGTTTTATACAATTATACATATATCTAGGTATAGTAAATACAAGTTCTCTAGTACATGTACATAGTAATTTCTATACAACTCTACCCTAATAACAACCAAAAATGCAACTAATTTTTAAAATTTGAGCTTTATTAAAGCCTAATAGTTTCAATAACTGGCTTTATTAAATTTAAAAAAATTTTCTAAATACAGATACGATTTAGGAATCACCGTAAATTCTAAATAACATACCTACTTCATTAATGGTATTTTTAATAGTTTAGGTTAGATAATACTGTTCAAGATTTTTGCTAATTTGTACAATTAAAGTTATAGGAGCAGGAAATATAATTTTACAAATAAATAATATTGTCAAATCTAGTAGTCTATATAAGTAGTAAGTAGTGTATAAGAACTAATTATGATGGTAGTAAAACAATTTTTATAAAAATCATCATTTAAATGAGCATTCAATTGCAGTTTTTAGTCAAGTATCCTACTCTATAATACTACTACTAGTAATAATGATAGTAATGGTAATAATAATAAAAGAAAGGAAATTGGGGTTGGTCTTAACTTTTAATAAATAAAAAAAGGGGTTCATTTGGATTAATGAGAATATGAATGGACAATGAAATTGGCATTGAATCTGTTCTATGAATCGAGTAGTCAACATGACCATGGTACTTAAACTAGAGTATTTTAGAGTATTTTTAACCATAGTTAGTAGTAAGTATAAATACTGTCCAAAATGATAATGTAAGGTTCTACGATACTTCATATATATAAAAGACAATCAGATCTCTAAAAAAGAGTTCAAAAAGTTCCAGCCAGCCTCAGTTTGATCTGATATAACTTTATGGTTATTGTGTCTTTTTTCGCACATTTAGATCTAGAGTTTAGATTTAGAGAGAATGTGAATTCTGAAATTCTCTGAGCTCGCTCTTTTATAAATGAGAGGTCGAGTATAATGTAAGTAGTTGAATTAAGTTTAATAAAAAGTCTATATACTGCTAGCATAGTACAAGTTAGTTAGATATCTGACCCTTTTATCTCATTCTCGTTTCATTTCAAATGACCAAGTCCATTCAAGTTTGTTCTTTTGAGATATTTTAATAAAATTAATACTACAAGTATAATGGTATGAAGTATGAACTAGAAAGATAAAAATATCAAGGGAAATAGAGAAACTAGAAATTCTCAAAAATTTTAACTATACATAAAGCAAATACTCGGTAAAACACGAAGCACCTATTTTTGAAAAAAATTCAAAATTTTGGCTGTATTTTTAACAAATGACATTTGATAAAAGAAATGTATATCTTACAGTTAGTAATGCCGACTAGTCCAAATTATAAATGCTAGAATTAGCCCAAAATATAAATTTTGGATTCTATATACCTACTCGTAGATGCCTAACAATATTTTTATGTTTTTGCAGCTTTTGACATAAAAAAATGAGCTGAATTTTTCTTTAAATAGATATCTAAAAATTTAGACTTATTCGAATCTAAAATTAATACTTTGGGCAAATTTTATTGACCATACCATGTTGGACCAAACGGTATTACTGTATTTAGGTACAATCAAAATCCTAATACGAATAAATACGAGTTATGTAAAGGTAAATTTTGGACTTTTTTTGTTAAATAGCTCTAATCACAAAGTCAGAATTTTAAAAAACTCAAAAAAAGACGAATAAATTGCCAATTACAGATAAAGCTGCTGATGTTCTAAATTTTTATTACAATTGATTTAGGTATCGGTATTCGGTACGGTATATCCAACAAAATTAGAAAATCCATGATTTTATGAATTTTGAAACTTAAAGTATATATTCATTGTTTATACCTGTAGGTATATTATGTAACTTTAATCTTTCAAAGCGAGCTAAAAACTACTTGAAAATGAAATAAATCATATATATTAATAAAAGTATCTTACCTGATTTCCAAAAACTCCGATACTTGTAGCAGTAGAGACTTGATCTGGACCGAACCATTTTGCTAAAAAGAAATAAGTAGAAAATAATGACATGAATGATTTATCTATCATTTCATCCTTTTTTTAATGATCTCTTTTGATCTATTTCTATCTATTTTTTTCAATTATTGTCCCAATTTACCTGCTAAAAGTGGTGGTATTCCCAGTATAAAGGTTTGACTTACAGCAACTGTACATTTGATAAGGTTAAAAATCATATTGTAATTATTACACTACAAGTATTTACACATTTTTTAAGAATTTTGCAATTCATTTGAACAAATCCAGTTAGACTTGGACCTGCTGATCTTTATGTGCAAAAATTGCATTTATCATTTTTGGTATTCTTTTATGAAAATTATATACTTACCCACAGTTTGACCCAAAAAAGCAACTGGAAATAAATTAGGTGATGCTGAGCATGCTTTTATCCAGGAGCCTAGACAGGTTCCGAATGACCCGAGTAAAACACAGACCCTTAATCCCTATATAAATATAGATATAATTAAAATTACATTAATTTACTACATATTTTATGGACTTTGGATTTTTGGCCCCATTTTCTAAAATATTTTGTCCCTTTTGATGCTTTTTGCTAATTTCTACTCCACCCCTTACAACATCAATAAAATAGTTCATTTTAACTTTGTGGAATTCCGGATATTTTGACCAAAAATATACTATCTTACGATCAAAAACATGCTAAAAAACGCCAAAAATTAATTAGGATACAAAAATTAGTCTACAATCTAGTGAACCTAGATAGTTGTAAATCGTAACGTAAGGTACTATGTTCTAAATACTACAAATTAATGTATCTATCAATATGATTAGGACATTTTATAATCAATTTTGGCTAATCGAGTTAAAATTCCTACGAATACTTACTGTTAAAAACACAAGAAATCGATAAAATTTTGTAATTTTTTGCAGATTTATGTCAATTCAATTTCACAATGTCCAAATGCACCAAATAATAAAGATATTTTTGCCTTTTATAAACCTTATAAACTAGAGAGATTTCTTCAAAAAATTTTGAATTTTTACAAAATTTCATAATTTGCAATTTATAACTTAACTTATTGGTAATGTAACTTTGATCTGCAGATGTAAGAATCATAATTTTTCAATTACTATAAGTCAATTTATAGGTAGTAAGTAGGTATTGGTTATTCCGAAATTATTTCAATTTATTTGCGAATTGTGCGAAATATTCCTACTCTTGATCAGTTAATATTATTAATTAGTACCTAGAGGAATTTTAGCAGATCGTTTTAGAAAATTTAAAAATTACAGAAAGAAGTTATATCTGTACCTATTAAATTTGAAATTTTGGAAATTTTCGAATTGGAATTCCATAAGAGGTCTATAAATTTTTAAAATTTTTAAAATTTCGAAATTTTTTGATATTTTGATAGTTGAACTAGAGTCCTTGTGAATATCACCTTAAAAATTTATATTTATATCGTCCTTGCCTTGTTCAACCAAGGGTAGTAGGATAATAGTCTGGACCAAAAATCAGTGCCAGATGCTTTAAATTACCCTTATTTTGATCACCCCATAGTCCATAGGTTTAAACAATGCTCAAAATGCAAATGCAAATAAACCTGAATTCCTTCCAAATTTTCAAAGACCACCTACTATTCATAAAATTTATACTCTGATTCTGATTCTATTTACTACATAGTACTAGTACTACTATAATCTGCAAAATATTGTAATATTACTAAAATAAATTCTCAGACTAGATAAATTACACTTCTATTCACCGAATTTTATTCGACATTCTTGTACTAAATGCTAATTTAATGATTATTAAACCTTTTCAACTTCTCTAGAGAAAACTAATAAAACTATGATTCAACTACTATAATTTGGAACAAAAAGTCTGCATTTTAGAAGACTTTTCTACTCGTTTTTAATTAACTTTTTGAGTTCTAAAATAATATATGTACCTACATAACATCTGAATGTAGGTACTTATATTTAGTAAATTGAATTAAATCATACCTTTCTTTCGAGCAAAAATGTTGCCGGGAAAATAAGTGGAATATATGTAATCATATAAATCATCGATGTCATATCGACCATTGAGGCTGACACCCCATAAAATTGCGACACAATCCCATTAATTATGGCAAATTGGATCCACTGGAAAGCTAAAAAGAGTTCAAGAAATTTCAATTAAAAATCACTAAAGATTACCAAAAAATTACCAAAAATGACATTTGAAATCATCTATTGAAAATTTTGAGGTTTACGATTTGAATTTTTGATTATTTGGAATAAGTATCAGTAGGTACTTTGTTTTTATTCAGAAAGGATCAAAATCTGATCCCTCTATTTTTGGCCCAACTTTAACCCTTTATATTTTAGGCTAGGTTAGTATATTTTTAAAAATTGGGTTAATTTCATACAGGGGTAAAGTTTGACCAAAAAATAGAGGTAAATTGAACCAATATATAAATATAGAGGGATGAGATTAAATCGGAATCTTTTTTTATTTTGATTCTTTCTGATTAAAAACAAGGGGCATATTTCAAATAATCAAAAATTCAAATCGTAAACCTCAAGATTTTCAATAGATACCAGATTCATTTGATCAAAAATAAAATTCTCAAAATTTCAATTTCAATTTTCAAATTTTCAAAAATTTGATAACTTTAAAAAGCCTTTAAAAAAATGTGATTTTCTCGATTTTTCTATACATATTAAGGTATGTTTAAATATAGATACTTATATTATAGGTACATTCTATAAAATCGACATTTTTAACTAGAGAATGAACTTTGCCTGAAGATTCACACATATACATGCAATGCTAATAAAAAATGCTTTTAGTGATCTTAAACCCTAATAATAATTTTTCCCATTAATTATAATGGCAATAATAAGGAAAATGATTACTGTCTACACATAAGTTATGAAGCCTACTATCAGTCATCAGTGCTATTTACTATTTTAACTGTTGCTATTAAATATCAGTTTTACATTACATATAGTTTTAGGTATAGTTTAGTATAGTTAGGTATTGGATTGTACAAGTAGGGTATAGAATTACAAACTTTTACAAATTACAAATTTTTATTTCAAACTTCCAAGAACTGCACTGCATTGATATTTTGATATTCAAGTTAGTATTTTCTCCCTTTAAAGATCCTTAAAGATAAGATAGGTACTACTGTATATATGTGTAGGTATTTATGGTATTTATAACGAAATAAATTGTATCCAATTCCCTTATAGGTAATTTTGAGAACACAGGGATGCGAGCTAAATACTCGTACTAGATTTTTCAAAAAAAAAATTAAAAAAGCTTCTATTTCTTTAGTTCATACGAGTATTTTTTAATATCCTATACTGATACAACAGTAGAAGTAGTTATTGGATTGATTTTGAAAAAAATTAATTCAAAATTTCTTTACAAAAATGAAATCCTGGATTAGGTTTTAGAAAACGATTTCAAAATCTAGATTTGATATTCAAAAATTTAGTCATTTCTTACCATTAGACATAGAATAGACGACAAATAGAGCGAGGATAAGCCATCTCCTTGCATAAACTTTACACTGTTCTTCAACCGGAAATTTGAGTGAAGTTGGAGGCGGGTCATCCATCAAATCCTCATCAAGCCCGGCTGGACTCTCATCATTTGTCATGATTACAATTTCAATTATCTAATGGCCTAATTTACATATACTAGAACCAGTACTAGTACTGTTACACCAGTCAAAAAAAGATAAACAACTTTGACTTTCAACTTGTAATTGTGCTGATTATGACTCAGAAACTCAAATCTCCAATATCCAAAAACAAAAAAAATGAGATAAATCAAGTGCACCGATCAGACTCTGTAGGACAACTGATTCTATCTGTATTTTCTATCCTTTTTATTGATGGTTTTTTCAATTCAATGAATGAAATGCAGACTTAATTTGATACACTTGACTCTACTACCAGAGTATACTGTACAGTATAACACTCAATGTCACTTGACTACGAGTATAATTTAAGCTTTGCAATCCTTTGTAATTATGATAGACTTGTTGCTGTTTCAAATTTTCTAAACTTTAAAACAATGACTTTATAGAGAACTTTAGGTATGTATTCTGTTTTCTAAAAAATTTTGTTTATTTTTTAGCAAATGGTTGAATAATGGTGCTAATGGCCATTAACATTTTCTGTAATGGATGAATTTGTAGTTTGAATTTCAAATTATTATTATTTTCTTTCTCAACTACTTCTAGGACCATAATCGGCTTAAAATCTTTCAGTTAAGAATTACAATTTAAAAGTAATTTGCTCCAAATTTATGTTCAATAAATGCAAATTTAAGCCTTAAGATTCTTATACTTTGTATTTTGAAATCAATTGTGTATTTTAAGCTTTCATCAAAAGTTTCCAGGATCTTTCCACTCTATTATTTCTTGTTCAAAACTTGCAAAACTTTCGAAGAAACTTTTCTAACTTTGTATTTAATAAGAATACAAAACTATTTGGATATTTGGGGTAAAAAAAAACCAATTCTCGAGATAAATCTGTTTCTCAAAACTAATCCTTAATTTCCTTTGAAATCGATCAAATTTGGTTCTTTTTTTTGCAAATTTCAATTTATTCCAAGTCTTTTCTTAATCCTTTATCAGTATATCCTGAATTTTTCTTCAATCTTCAAGGAATCAAGAAAAAATCTTCAATTTATTACAATACCTTACTGTAGATACTATTATATTGTTGGCTTTGTAGTAAGTATTTGCTAAATTTTCAATTCTTTCAAGTTGTGTTGAAACCAGACAATTTCCCCAGGGGGTTGATTTTTCCAAAAAGCTTAAAATACGCTTCAAGACTCAATTATAATTGACTTCAATTTACCCTATATGGATTATTTAGCTCTGGATCTTACTAAGGAAAGGTCAGAGGTTATCTTATACTTGTTAATAACACAATTTTTTTTCATTTAAAACATGTATTACAGTAATAGTATGTAGTATAGTAGTAAGTCTGTAGAGACAATTAGGCTTTGGAAATAGGATGGAGTCAATTATTGTCAATTAAATGATTAGAACCCATTTTTATAAGAATCAACTTTTTTCAAATTTAAGTACTAGTCATATACTGTACTGTAGATCTTGACTATTTTATTGTCGATTTAAATTGGCCTTTTCTCTATACGAATAGATGTAATTAAATTTATCCAATCCAATATTCACTTCATATGGCCCAAAGTCTGCTGAAGTCTGGACTTGAATCTCCAAAAAAAATTCTGAAATTAAAAATATAGAATTATTCAAATTATGTAATAATTCCCTAGGCCTAGACTTGATGAAACTTTTGTAGAATTTCAAATTAGCTATCCAGAACCAGAATTTGCATATCCAGAGACCAGAAAAACTTAAAACTTGTGTTTTTTTGCCCCAAAATTTGAGGGAAATCGTGACTTGAAGTTATTTTGGGGTTGTACTCGAATTTTTGGGACAAATACTTTGTTTGTAATACTGATACTCGTATGTAGTAAGTATAAATTAAAATAATATAATTATAAATCAAACTTACTATCTTGTAGTTGGGTTTATACTGTAGACCTTGGGTTTAGATTTAGAGCCTGGATATTTAATGAATATTTATGAAAATTTATGAGTTTTTGGATAATTATCTGGTGGAAAAACAAAATTACTTGAATATATTTATAGAATTACAAGTGTATCCTACAGTACTAGCAGTATGTATAAGGGTTTGCCAAATGTCAATAAAATTACAATTTAGATTTAAGAATAGAAAGTTTAATAAGTGTATTAAACTTAATTACAATTAAGTATATAAGCTCGGGCTCAAAATATAAAATGATAATGATCGAGTTTATAGTTAGTTAATAGTGTATTGTGGACTATAATGGAAGATTTTTGATTTTTAGCTCAGTTTATTGATTGATAAGAGGATTACAAATATTTATAATTAGGTAGGGACAATGAAATTACAATGTAATTTGTAATTACCCTTTGATACTCTATTTTATATCTTATCTTAGACTAGATAGATATATTTATCTAGTATTTGATGAATTTGATGAATGCACTACTTTGGATTTTAGATTCAACAATTTTAGCTCGATATTTAAAGCTCATTTATCGAATATAACAAATGGTAATAATTTAGTATCTACTAAAATATAGGTACCCTACTAATAAATATGAATAAAATAGTTAAAATTTGAAAAATTGGATATATTTAGCTAATCGTGAGTGTTTCTTGAAAATATCAGACCTCTAGGTCTAGGGACCAGCAGTCATTCCAAAACCTAGAGGTTTTGAGGTTTTGAAAATTTTGAAGGCCAATTCAAAATAATGTTGAATTTTGAAAAAAAAAAGTTTTTTAAGATACTTTTATATTTAAAAATATTTTTATGGTGAAATATTTCCAGAATTATTATAAATTTTTGACAAATTTCGGGGTATTTTATACCTCATTTTTCATTTTTCATTTTTTCCCCAAAAACCTCGAGGTTCAATCCCTATCTAGGCCACTAAAGATAAGAAAGCATAACAGGCTCAAAATCGTTACTAGAATTTAGCAAGTTCGATCAGAATTTTTGATCAAAGCCAAAATTCTCGTCAAAAAAGTAGAAAATGATAAGAATATAATTTACCTAAGTAGGGTATTTGAAAAATACTAATAAAATACCTATTCCTATTTATCTTTTTAAGTTAAAAATTTGAAGAATAGTTAATTGGACAAATATAACTTAATTGGAAATATCAAGGAAATTCTGTCAAATAAATACAAAATAAAGTTGAAATTATAAAAAAATCCTCTGAGATTTTGATAAGATTCAATCATATTTATACAGTCTAATAAATAAAAAAAGTTCTTCTAGACTATTCTATTTGTCTCAAATCCTCAAATCCTCAAAAAATCCATTTTTTCATTTTTTTTATAAATCCCCGATCTCCTTATTCAAATGATTAGGATTTCAAGTCAGGTATAAAGTTTGAAATTCTAGTTCAGAACGAGCTTTCATGACCATTTGTACTCGATTTAAAAATTTAATTGATATCCTTATAAAAATAATTACAGTTCTAATGCTGTCATTCATTTCATTTATATCACTATACGAGTATATATACAAGACAAGTAGTAGTATAGGTGTATAAAAAAATATATAATGCTATATTAGATACCTAGCAGTGGATGGTCATTTTATTATGTCTGGAAATAAAAAATTAAAATCACTAGTCTAAAGTGTAAAATCAGTAGGACCCTACCCTACCTAATGATAATAATGAATGATTAACACTATCTTTCTAATTCTAGATTCTAATGTCTAATACTTACTGTACCTAGTACCTAGTATCTACATTTAGGTATCTTATAAAGTACAAGTGTATTTTGCAAAAATGATTATATTATATACCGACTGGTCCAAAATATAATGCTACTGGAATTAGACCAAAATATAGAATTAGAAAACCTAGAATCCCACAAAATTTTCTAATATAAATATAGGTATTTTGCTTTATGTAGGTAAATTATTTTTTGTAAAATATTAAGAAAAGTATGAGAAATAGAATCCAAAATTTATATTTTGGGCTAATTAAAGTAGCATGTTTCAATTTGGACAAATAGGTATCTATTTTGGTTGGAATTCAGTCAATATTCAGTTAGCCAATCTGAATTGGACCAGTCATTATACAAATACAATCAGCAAAAGACTTTATACATACACTTGTCCTTTTACTAAAAGTACAAGTGTATTTGCAAAAAATATCACCAACTATCAACATACTATCTCTGCTTAATAAGTATGTACATATCCAAGTACTTATATGACTAATATAGGGCTTAAAAAACCCATATTTATAAATATAAAACTAACCTGCTCCTCAGCACGTGTGCAGCTGATTCGATTGTAAAACAGAACGGAAAAACTCTGAATTTTTCGATAAAAAAACTTCAAAAAACCGAATTATTTTCTTCAAATGTAACTTCAAAGTAGATCCAGGCCCAGGACACTTTGACACAATTTACACTAATGATTGCCACTTTTATCTTGCCAATAATTATCTTTTTTTTTGCTTATTTTAGCAATAATATATGCAAAAGGTAGGTAGGTTAAGGTATATAGTGTAATTACTTGATTATTTGAAACAATTATAGGTTAGGTATTGACAGGTAGAATCAGGTTAAGGTTTAATTGTACTTGATAATTAGTTTTAATTGTGTTTAATAGTACTGGTGCAAAGGTATTTAAGAGATATAGTGAAGGTTTTTAAAGCTTTAAAGAAAAAGTGCTGTGCAGATGCAGTGCATATAAATTAAGACAGGGTTGTTAGGTCAAGTTAGGTCAAGTTTTTTAAAAAGTGCTCAAGTGCAGTTAAAAATTAAAGCAAGGAAAATTAAGGAAGTAAAATTTTGTTGCTCTTTTGCTAGCAAGTTCTGAACTGAGAATGAGTTCAAAATATCTCAAATTCGGTCTTCAAAAGCCCGGTTTTTTGCGCAAATGTACTTGGAATAACTCGGTTTTTCATCTCGTTCAGGTTCAGGACTAGTAGAACTGCTGAGCTTTTGAATATACATTGTATAAGTAGTAAGTAGAGTAGAATATTTGGTACATTTTCTGATATCAAAATAAGGAAATTTGTTGAAATCTATGGGGCAATTTAGTACGCAGAAAGTACCATTTTAGTTTTAGATTTGGAGATTTTAAGAATTTAGATAAGGTTCTTGTAGAACGGAAATGGAAATAATGAAATTGTCAAATTGTTTGAAGTCTGTCTGGTCTATTGACTTGAAATAGGTATTGAAAATAAATATAACCTAGTATAGTTATAGTACATAGTAGTAATGGGAATTTGTTCAATTTCAATATTTGAAGTTTGAGGAAATTTGACTTTCAATTTCAATTTTACACAAGTAAGCAAAAGTTGGTAGGGCATTCAATTCAATGGCAACATTTGAATTTAAATTTTGAATAGTTTGGTTTTATTTTTATTTTATGACAATAAGTTCAAATAGCTCGTAACCATCAGAGTCGTCAGAATCAGATGACTAGATTCTTTTTATTCAAATATTGGAATTTTCGACTATATCAGTAGTACTTAAATAAGCTTATAAAGCATAAATTGAATCCATTTTTATGAGCAATTCAAACCTCTAGGTCTCTACTTGTAGTCTAAAATGCCATCCAATCCATGATCTTCTAAAATTTCGACCTAAAATGCCAGAATAAGTACAGTATGAATTTTTTGGAGTTTTACAATTTGTAGGAAGTAGGAACTACTGATAGCTTGGAAATATGTAGCATTTTGCTTCAAGGATATCTTTTTGACATTTTTTATGTACCTATACAGTCTACTAAGGATAGGTAAATTATACAGACAGTCTACAGTATATAGTACGGAGTATAAGTAAATAGATATGGAAATTTGTTGACATTTCGGTCATTTTTTATGCGAGCTAAGGCGAAAATAGTTAAGTCTGTTATTTGTACAAGTACATACGCGAAGTACATACAAAATGAGGATTTTTTTCAGATCCGCAGATTTGAAACTACTTTATAAGTAGGTACAATACTTGTACTTACTTATAAACTTTATATGCTTACTTGTTATGTAAGTAAAGAAATAAAATTTGAAAACTTTTTCCATTTCTTATATTAATCTGTAGTAGTGTAGGGTACTATTATAGTACCCTACCCTAGGCCTTAGACTTACCTTTCTCAGACTTTTTTTGAAACACTTTTTTAGCAATAAAATTGCATTTTGCAGTTTTTGCTCAATTTTGAGCGTTTCTTTAGTCTAGCTTCGGATAGTTATACGGGTTCAAGAAAAATGATACTTGGTTTAATTGAAATATGTTGGTATGTATTTCGAACTTGTTCGAACTTGATCAATATTGTTTATAAATTGTAGGATCTATAATTGACATACCTATGTATAGCCAAAGATAAAGATTAATCTAAATAAGAAAAGGGTGGATTTTATCAACTCTCTAAACAGTATTACGTTAAAATTTGACAAAAATTTACTTATACTGTTATTAAATCACAAGCATTTTCGAAATTAGGTACCCACCTAAAAAAGTAGGTACCCACCTACTTTTTTGACCTATTTTGACCTAAAATTCTCAATCAGCCTGCTTTTACCAGTATGTTATATCTATTCAAGGCCAAATTTTGATCTTGCAGAAAAAGATCACCCTTATAGTATCCAAATTATCGAGGTTTTTCCTTCGAATTTACAATTTTTCAGTATAATTTTTCTGTTTTTCGGAAATTTTTTGATGATTTTTTAGTCCAGGGGTTGCTATTACTTGTTTGTGAAGGACAGAAAAAAAAATTACTAGCCATAAATCTGTTTGTAAGCTTTAATAAACGGCACTTCAACTGATTGAAATATCTCCATAAATTTCTTTCTCATTATCTTAACCTCTTATATTATATCCAAAGTATAAGTAGGGTACCCTACTTTGTAAAAGTTACTACTACTATAGTATAGTTGATATCATTATAGTAATACCTAAAAAATTAAATCATAATTTTTATTTTTCAGAAAATAAATTGCTACCATTTCCCATACTTAAATTCTCATTATAGAATTTTAACCTTTTAGAATTTTACATTTCTGGAATCTGGAACTGGAAAATTAATAAAGTTTCTTCTGGTTGGAATTTCAGAACTTTTTAAAAAATTGCAAGTCAATGCATATGCATATCTTCAAGGTATCGTTTGATGAAGACAAATTGGTAGTTTTTTTTGAGGAAACGGAAAAATATTAATCATTTTTTATAATTTATTTCAGAAAACGAATTGAAAGCAATTTTAGAAATTTCTGGTCACTTGTCCTTTGATTAAAAGTCAAAAAGTTCAAAGCAAACTTTCATCCTCCTTTTGAGAACCTTTGAAAAATTTAGTAAATTTTGCTAAAAATCTGAAATAATTGAATAGTCAAAAACATACATGCTCTGGCAATTTTTTTGAGGGAAAAACGAGAGAATTTCAGGGAACCTGAAATTATTTATTTTTGAAATTCCAGGT
>JAQIXA010001828.1:0-21667 GCA_034699045.1 Nanhermannia cf. coronata Gr-Ori-00579
AATCTAAATTAATAAAATGTACTACTCTACCTACTTTATAAATTATAGGTTGAACATCATGCTCAATATGAATGCAAATTATTTCAAGAGAAATCAGTCAAATTCACTGGTAGTTTCAATAGTACAATAGTATCTGCCATTTTTATCATCCGTGGAATTTTACTGAAAAGTGTTAATCCTACAAAATGGAATGAAGTTCAAGGTCTGATTAAAAAATTCGTCAATAAAGAGAAACCTCGAAATATGCCTCAGAAAAATAAAGTCTATGAATATCAAAAGATTGTTCTGCCCTATCTAAAGAAAAT
This sequence comes from Nanhermannia cf. coronata Gr-Ori-00579, assembly GCA_034699045.1. Classification (NCBI taxonomy): domain Eukaryota; kingdom Metazoa; phylum Arthropoda; class Arachnida; order Sarcoptiformes; family Nanhermanniidae; genus Nanhermannia; species Nanhermannia cf. coronata Gr-Ori-00579. The sequence goes on from JAQIXA010001828.1 coordinate 306, forward strand.
TAATATAGGACGAGAATTCACAAATCCTGAGGATATTAAACATTTGGCGTTTTTAGCAGGCTTTGTCGACTTAATTGAAACACCCATTGGAAAAACTGGATATATGTAAGAAATTAAAAATTATTAAAACTAGTCCTAAGGCTTTGTCAATGAAAATATTCTTATATAGGAAATCTGAAGCAATTTTTACAAAATCGTCACTCCTGGCCCATTGGTGTTTTCCAAATTGTACAATAGCTTTTGGTGGTGGGCCTAAATTTCAAAAGATTACATGGACAACAGTTGATGTCAAGAAAGGTGAAATATTAGCGATTGCTTATAATGATGATATGTCAAAGATTGGTGCTGGACATATGAAAACATTCTATGATTTATATTTCAATTGTGCTTGCCCAAGATGCTTGGATCCTACTGAATCTGGTAATTTTTTTTCATTAATTTTAAAATTAATGGATTAAATGAATTAAACTAGGCTTTAATCAACTCACTAGAAGTTGATTATTAATTGTACGAGCAAAGCAATGAAGACATCGCAAGTTGTCCCATTTTTAGGGGTTAAAGGTCAATTTTCAATTTAAATGGATGTCAAATTCGGATTCTCTGTCATTGATTCCCCCTTAAGCCACTTAAACCTCATTTTCGATTTTTCATTGATTAACATGGGGAACCCTTAAAGGGTCCCCTGACCCCAAGGGGTGGGGCAATCTGAAATTTTGGTCGAAATGGCACACCGAGGCCCTATGTGGGTCCTTCATGCCATGATTGGTTAAAATCGGTCCAGTAGTTCTCGAGTTATCCTCTGGACAGACAGACAGACAGACGGACAAAGTGCAAGCAAAGTTGAATGGTAAGTGCTTGCTTCGCTCGCACAATTAAAAGAATAGGAATAGACTATGAAACAGAGTTTCTGTCTATTTGAATTTTTTTATGGACCGAGTTTTCAAGATAGGAGAAATATTAATTGGTATTCCATTGTTTCGATAAATAATTAGTGACTAAGAATATAGCATTTGCAATGCTTGGAATTTTTAATTACCTTCCATATACCTCACTTTCTTCTCTCAAATGTCAGACATAACATGGAATTTTTTAGCATGTTAGGCTTATTTTGAGAAATTAAATAATTTTTATAGCCAACCACGATAATTTTTTTTTGTTTATTTTAGACTTTAGTCTTTAGACAGAAACTGAATAATAATTTCAGACTATATCTATATAGGTATAAGCTAACAGATGTATAAAACTTTCTTTATTTGATAAAAGTGTACGATAGAGATAGAAAACAATATATTATTGTTTGTTAGAAAAAAGGTGGGATTAATTATGAAGTTGGTTATAAAATATTATATAAGATGCAAAAAATGGGGTTTTATACTTCTGCTTCTTTTATACTTCTATAGATATGTAAAGATTTTAATACCCACTCATAAAGACTATATCATTTAGAATTAGAATCTGAAAGAGTTTTAACGTTTTGGTGAGATGTTTTTATGTAGGTAAAGAGTAAAGGCATGTGTAATGTGAATGTGTAAGTAGGTTGGTCAGAAAAAAAATGAATTATAGGAACTTTATTTTATTTTTATATAGGTACCTAAAGGTATCAAATCCTATAATAATTTACAATATTAAATTAAAGACCTTGAGTATTTGAGCGTTATGTTAGCAGTCACTAACGAATCAAGCGTTGAAATCGAAATTGAAAGAAAAATTAGATACCTATACTAAAATAAGACTTAACTCGGTATAAAGCATTTGCATTTTTTGCATTGAAAGTTGTTACATACCCGTACAACTTGCTAATTCGAGTGTAACGAATAATAACACTAGCACTATTTGAATAAAATATGATCATTTTATAATCTTTTTATAGTAATATTACAGAATATATGAATGCCTTTAGATTATACAGAAACATGAAATTAACAAAAATCCTCTAATTTATTTCTGTTTTTTTACATTTACAGATCATAATTTTGCAAACTTGGAATTAATAAATCAAAAACTTGAACCTGGAATTTGGTAAGAAATATCATAATGTACCTAGTAAAAATTATGGAATTTGGATTTAGAAATTTAAATACTAGTAGCAAGTCATTTCTGTAAATAAGATTTGTAATTTCAACAGCTGTAAACTGTAAATGGTTTTAGAATTTGGAAAAAGTTTTTCAAGTCAACAATACTTATCAGTATCAGTATAGCAGTACCTATCTAATCTAACTAGCTACCTATAAAAGACTTTTTTATGTCTAGAACTTCAGTTCCTGAGACTTCAAACTTGTATTGTTGATCACGATTAGGATTCGAGGTAGACAAAAAAGTTGTAGGTATACAATCAGAAAAGGAATTGAAATTGGAAACGAGATGAGTGCAAAAACTCGCATTAATGTTAAGAGATTTTTTGGTCGTGGATTATACCTACCTAGATTAGTCTAGTATTGTTGAATAAAGATGCATTTTAAGTTTTGGAATGTAGAAAAGTTTTGAGAGAACATTTGGAGAGTTCTTGAAATGGATTTTTTTTATTCAACTAAAAAAAGCAAGTAATAGCAAGTCAAGAGGAATATATTTTGGCCCTTAGGGGTTTTTAAAATGCATCAAAAGAAAATATTCTGCTCATTTTAAACTTTAAACCGCATCTCCATTACTATTTTCCATCATCATCTTGTACATATAGATACAATACTTAGGTACTTTGTACAAGGTAAAGCTATAATGTAAAGTATCTAAAAAGTATTTTCTATAAATTACATCTCGTAAGAATTGTAAGCCCTGCTGGGCTAAACCTCTTGAAAAAAACTTGCAAGTTTTGATATTAGCTGGCTGTGTGAGAAATTGCGGCTTGTACCTACCTAGATTTATTTCCAATTCCAGAGCAAATGATTGTTTTATAGATAATCATAAAATGAAATTACATTTTTCAAGTTCAGGACATTTAATACATACAGTAATAAATATGTATGTCCAGAGTACAGACGGAAAAAAATTAGAATAAGTACAGGATTAGCTTTGAATACTTTATAATAAGGATATAATAATAATATTATAGTAAAAATGAATTTTAGATTCGATTCCAATAAAAAGCAAGGTACTGGAACTAGAACAACCTTCATTTTCTACGAATGAATTACCTATAAGTAATGAATGAGTTATTGTAAGTGATTATTTCAAGATAATAAGAGATTAGGTAGAGTTTAAGTTTTAAAGTCAAGATTATCAAAATATTCATATAAGCCCTACCTATCTAAATCTAAACAAAATTTCAGCCTTTTTTTGACCTTTTAGAAATTTTTTCTTTACAAACTACAGAATTAGTAAAATAGAGTTTTTGATGAGTGTAATTACAATTCCAGTACCTAGTACCTAGTAGTACCTATTTGGGAATGAAAGGATTATAATAATGATTTTCTTATCTTAAGATTACATTAGTTAGAAGTTAAAAGCCTAAAAACTTAAAGCTCAAAAAGAGGGCAAATCTTATCTATTTCTAATGTGTTTTTGACCATTTACTTATTTTTGAATGAGCTGAAATATTCAAATAAGTCAAGAACCTAGTACCTTCTATCTAAATTAAATGTTCTTTAATAGGTACATATATTTCGATTTTCTGACCATTTCTTTTCTAATAACAATAGCTACCTACTTAGGTAAGTAGTATATATAGATTTCAAGTAATGAATACAAACTAGTAGTTAGTTTTAACATTTTTAGATTATTTGAGAATTTTTATCAGATTTAAATAGTCTACCTACCAGTTGAATAGTATAAAAAGAAATTCATGTGTCAAGAACTAGTAGAATTCGAATGCCAAGATCAATGGTTTGTTAAAATAATGTATTGCACTAGTACTTTAAGTAATATCTTATTGTTTAGGTATGTTTAGAAGTAGAAGTAATTAAAGAAAAAAGTAAGTATCCGAAATAAAAAATTATTTTAGCATACCTACTAAAGATATACTGATCTTACAGGTTTGAAGATTATATTCTTGTCTTGAAAAGGTTGTTAAAAGTGTAAATTTTTAGATAGTAAGTAAGTGTTAGCAACCCTAGGTATTTTTTTATCTGGAAAGCCAAAAAACTGGACAAGATATTTTACCTATAGGCTCTTAAATTTTTTATAATGCAAATTACCTACTAAAATTGTCCTTATGTTTAGATCTAGACCTAATGCAATGCAATACAAACCAGTACATAATATAACTAATAAATAGTAAGGTGCCTAAAAAGAAACGAGTGTAGAATATTGATAAGATACTTATAAAATGCGGTCTCAACACTATTTGCATACCTTTATTTTGTTAGTGTCATTAAATTGCCTAACTTTAAGATTCAAGTTCAAGCTAATCTAAAAACTAATTTTTTCCCATTTCTTGAATAGCTTAAAAAGCGAAGAAGTCGATAATAATTGTGTAGTAAGGGCTCGAGGACTACCCTGGTAAGATAGATTTATTTATTTACCTATTCTAATAATTTATTTTCAAAATTGAGATCTAAAGAATTTTTTTGTTATGGGCTTTATAGGCAATCATCAGATGCGGACATTGCTAAATTTTTTAGGGGTAAATATATCTAACTTTAACACTTATATTAAAATTATGGTATTGTTATGATTATATGACAATTTTTTATTTTAAATATAGGACTTAATATTGCCAAGTAAGTAAATAAAATATTTTATGCCTTTAAGCTAGTACATACTTAATACTTACAAAGTATAAACAAGCAAAAGTATAAACTTTGTGTAGAAGAATGTTTTTTTGTATCATTTTTACGAGTCATTTTTATTTTTAAAGGAGGGTCATTGTATTCTTAATTGCTTGCAAATTCTTGCTAAGATTGAGTTGAATGTTTCCTTATATTATGGGATAGAAATGAGAAATGTTTATAATTTGTAATTAATTGTATTTTTATTTGCAGAGGAGGTGTTGCCCTGTGTTTGAGTCCTCAAGGGAGAAGAAATGGAGAAGCTTTAATTCGATTTGAGAGTCAGGAACATCGAGATATGGCTTTAAAAAGGCATAAGCATCATATTGCTACGAGATACATTGAAGTGTATCGAGCCACTGGAGATGATTTTATTAATATAGCTGGTGGTAAGTATTACAATTTTCAATAATTTTTTTTATATCTACAGATAACTGATACCAGGATAAAAAAAATTAGAGTAGAGCTTTATATATTTCCTTACTTGACGAATATTTAAAAAATACATTATGCATTTAGGACCATTCCTAATTCTAATGGAGAGAAATATATTAAAATTAGAGATTGTCGATTGTCAACAATTATTGATTTTAGGTATTAACTTTTTTAAGTTGTTAGCTTTAGCAAGACCTATCTTTCTATTTAACATTGTTTTTAAATTATCATAATCAAACTTTGAATTTCTATTAATAATTTAAATATGCGATATTTATTTTATAAAATGTACACACTTATCTCTAGTTATTATGTGTATGTACTATAGGGCATTTTTATCAATAATAAATCAAACAAATGAGGCAGATAAGATACAATAGAATAGAATACAATCAAGTACAAGCGTATGCTTTTTCTCATAAAAAAAATTTGAATAAATGTTTGATGCACATATTATTTATATCGTGATTCTCGGATACCCCATCCTATTAAATAATAGTTTAAAGTTTAAAGTAGCTATCAAGTATATCTATCTACATTATGCATAAATAGAAGTAGAAGGAGTATTAAGAGTATACATAGTGATAATTTACACAGAGTAGATAATATGTACCCTACCTACATCATTTTGAATTTTGATTCTTACTTTGTTTGATATGATTTGTATCTGTAGGGTATAGAAATTTTGTTCAAATGTATTTTAGCAAAATATAAAGATAAATTTATCATGGTATGGTATAGTAGTTGGATATTAGGACAGTTTGATTTATATAATTATCTATATTTATATTTACACAAGTATGCATAAATTAAATCTTGGATTAGTTAAAAAGCTATTAACAAATTGTATCACAAAAGTTAAGATATGATTAGCGCAATGAAATTCATTTTAATAAGCAATATACATACATACATAGTTACTATATTATTTGTATCCTTATCTCTTTATGGTGCACATACAACTGAATGTGTTTTTAAAGCTCAAGATTATCCTACTATCTCGTTCTCGATGTCATAAATAAGTAGACTGAATTGAATCAGTAAAGTAATACTCGTAGTAGGAAGTATTTGAAATGATCATTTAGCATTTAAAATAAAGTAATTATCTCTTTCTATATAAATTGTACAAATACAGATATATCGATGTGTATATGAATATCTTAAAGATAAATTTACTAGCTACTACATTACTACAACTGATCCTTTGCAAGAAAATTGAAAGCTATCATAATTTTTGCTATTTTGAATAGTAAATACATATTCTAAAGCTAAAGTACCTACCTATTTTATACCTTGTGTATTTATTAACTATTCAAAAGTTCAAGGAAACTCCAAAAAATTTGGTTTTCTTAAGAAATGCTTTAATAAAAGGTTGACATATTTAGATTTCGACTTTAGATTTAGATACGAATATTATGATCGTTATCGACTAGTTAAAAAAAAGCTATCTTTCTTTTCTTACTGCCTATATATGTACACAAATCCAAGGTACTTTTTCTTTAAAAGTTAGGTATACTTTGCCTATAGATTAGAGGTATTTAAATTTTAGGGCGACATATTTTATGAATTCTGAGTAAAAATCTAATCTCATTTTGTAAAAAGTCGAAGGTTCCAAAAGTTGTTTATAAATGTTCAGATTATTTTCGAAAAAGGCAAAAAAGCGTCTCTTGCTCATTGCAAAGACGGGGCAGACAAGACATTTGAGGTTATCTTTAATTTTCTTATTCTTATTAGGTACTTACTTATTCTCAATCTAAATCTCAATACATACATATTTAAATTTACAATTATACATACTACTATGTAGTATAGTGATGCCTATTTATATTTATATTATAATTATGATATGATATGATATGATTGATATGGAAAAAAATTAGTAAAGTCCAAGTAGTATCTGCTCTTTTTATTATCTCTATCTCGCTCTGGCACACCATGGACCATGTGTGTATTATTTAAGTACAGATATAGATAAAAACTCTTGACTTGACGACTCGATCGACCCTTCTAACTTAACTATCTATAAGCCTATTAACTATTTATATATCAATATATCTGTATCAATATATATCAGGAGCAGTAGTACTTTTAGATATTTTATTTCTATACACTTTAATTTACTTTTTAACTTTACGTTCAGTTCACTACAGTCGAAGTCCATGAACACTATCTCATATATTCTGATTTATTATTTCAGTTCAGTTCATTATTTTTCCAAGTACATAATTCTACAACTAACTACTATTATAACTTTAATATAACTATAATTAGATTATCTCAAAAGTGTTCATTTTAACTATTTTTTGCATTTACTTTTACATTTAGGTACAATTTACATTTCCAATCGTCTCATATCAAACCTATTCTCAAAACAATACAAAAAAAATCGAATTTTGAATATCGAGATCGCTAAAAGACTAATAAAATTGCATAATTTTAATTTTAAGAATTATTTTGCAAAAAACACGTTTTTAGTTTTATTTTATTTTTTATTTTTTTACTTAACTAGAACTCTATAGTTAAAGTTAATTATAATTAAGTTGTAGTAGTTGTAGTCGACTTGTGTTAATTCTAAGTGGAAACTTAAAGCGAGTTAGTTAAATTAAGACCATTAAAAAAGTGCTTTTAATATATATTTAGCCGTAAAAGTACTTTTTTAGATTTAGATACGAATCTAAATCTCAATAAAAAGTTTTTATTTGTGATTTGTGATATTGTGAGTTATAAAATCTAAAGTGAAATTCAAAGGAAATGGAAATTTATAGGAAGCAAAAGCAATTACATTTACCATCGTATCGTAGAACTTGATTATAGTTAGTTAGTATACATTGAAATCATTTAACTATCAGTAATATACCTATCTAATACTTATTATTAGTATAGTTTTGATATACAGTCAGTCAGCGCATTTAAAATTACCATTTAGCCAAGAAACCTTAAGTTTTAGAGATACGATACCTTATGGCCTTCTTACTATAAATAGTATAAATATATAACTAACTTATTTAAGTTAACTTATACAACTTACGTTAGGTACTTAACATAGACTACGCGGAGTAGAACGATAATTTGCTGGAGTAGTCAGAAGTCAGATATTTTATTATTGACGAGTCGATAATAGTTATAGGCATTAGATTAGGTAGTATATTATAGTATAGTGGTGCAGTTTGCATTTAACATTTAACCTACCTTATATCATTATCAGAGTACTTATAGGTAGGTAGGTAGCTAAAAGAAATATTTCCTTTTCTGAATATCTGAAGTCGGTTTCTTCGTCAGTCAGTTCAGTGCCAGTGCTTACGATTAGCAGAAACTTTTATGGGTCATAATATCTTATAAAAAAAAGAGTTCAGAAGTTTAAGCACCCTTGCAAGTCAAGTATAGATACCTAGGTTCATATTTTTATAAAAAGTTGAAATTTTATAAGTTCAAAATCTCTTAAGCTTAAGACGAGCTAACTTGGTCTTTGTGGTAGGTACTTGAAGGTACTTGGTATTTTTGTGTTCATCGATATTTTCCTGCTAGTATAAAATATACCCAACTTAAAGTACGAGAATATTATTTAAGTTTTCCTGTGATTTGTGAGATAATAAGAGATAAGCAAATAAGACGAGAGAAATAAGATTGAGATCGACAAGCAGCTACACTTTTCTAGACTTTTCTCATATTTAAGTTTTTTACATTTATCATTATCATCATTATCGGTGCAAAATGAGAGGGATCAAGGGCCGACAATCATCTCTCAAAAGTTGGTATCTTTCAAGTCTTTCTTCAAGTATAATTTCCATTTTTTATAATTGAGTAATTTGTCAAGAAAGGAAATATTATATTATAAGCTATATATCATTAATAATTCTTTCTTTAATATAATTGATGATTATTTTTTATTCAACAGGTAGCAATAATGAAGCCCAAGCCTTCTTATCAAAGGGTGGAAATGTTATAGTTCGTAAGTTCTAAATATTTTTTAATAAACTTTTCATTCAAAAGGTGAGGCTTACTCAGTAGATGAGTAAGATTGTTATTAATGTTTTTTATAATTAAATTAATTAGGTATGAGAGGACTACCTTATGATTGTACACCTAAGCAAGTGGTATGATAATTAATTTAATGATATTCCAGTAGTATTATCTGACTCCTATAGAATAGAATTTAGAATAGAATATTTTATAAAACGATGATGAATGAAATGAATTTTATTATTGTCTTTATGTAGATTGAGTTTTTTGAATCTGGAGATAATGGTTGTACAGTACTTGAAGGAGAAGAGGGTGTATTATTTGTCAAAAGGCCTGACGGCCGAGCTACTGGGGATGCTTTTGTACTTTTTTCGGCTGAGGATGATGCAGGTAAAGCTTTAAGTAAGCACCGTGAGTCCATCGGATCAAGATATATTGAACTATTTAGAAGTACTACGGCTGAAGTGCAGCAGGTACAGAAAAAAAAAGAGACCTTTTTATGATTTTATTACCGCATATTCTTAATACTGTGCATTACTAACCTTTTAAAATCTTTTATTGTCTCTCTTTATAATGCTTACCCTTCTAAACTTCTAAAATATACTATGGGCATTTGGTATGACTATAATAGTAAAATAGAGTGAGTGTATTGGATTTTAAAAAAATGAGTTAAGTATTTATTGTAATTTAAGCCCTTTCTTCATTTTCTTTTTATTTCATTTTATAGGTACTAAATCGTTGTCTTGAGCCAAAATCGGCTGATTTGTCACCGCAACTACCATTGATTCCACCTGTAACACCTGTTGCACCTGTTAATCAAGTGCCTTCACTACCTATCTTGCCGCAAGTAAGTCAGATTATACAAAAAATTTCTTCCAATTCTCGGAACATGAATATTTAATGTAGATATTTAAAATTGATTGATACCTAATTTTTTAGCATATTATTACTTCGGGGACCAGAAAAGACTGTATTCGTCTTCGTGGACTTCCCTATGAAGCACAAGTTGAGCATATTCTTGAATTTTTAGGAGAATTTGCCAAGAATATTGTGTATCAAGGAGTTCATATGGTTTATAATGCACAAGGACAGCCTTCTGGAGAAGGTAATATAGAAATATAAATAATAATATCTTACTTATTTTATAATGTACCTAGATTAGAGTCGAGGTCAAATTTACTGATACTTAAATTTTACATTATTTCAGCATTTATTCAAATGGATTCGGAGCAAAGCGCATATTTAGCAGCTCAGTCGAAACATCATCGTTATATGATGTACTTTAAGAAGCAGCGTTATATTGAAGTTTTTCAATGCTCTGGTGATGATATGAATATGGTAATTTGTCTAAACTTGACATTAAAAAATAAATGGCTAGAGTTTTTAAAACGTTTGATTTGATTTTTATAAAGGTGCTGACAGGCGGACTACCTCCTCAAAAGGCTCTCGTCTCACCCGGTATGATTTCTCCAACTTCTCCCACTTCTTCAGGTCACCATTCGCTTCAAATTCAATCTTTTAACGGTGTTGGTGGTGGTGGTGTTCGTCATCATTCACCTGTACATCCTCAACCTCCACATCAACTTCGTAGTCAAAATCCCCAACACCACCATCAGCATCAATTTATTCGTCCACAAAAAATAAATATGCCCATGGGTTTATCACCTTCAGCTGCAATCGCAGCTTCAATTAGGTCTGCTTATCCTCATCCTCACCCAGAATTGTCCTATATTCCTCATCCACACTATTTATCACCAACTTTACCACACCATATTGGATTATCAATTGGAGGCGGACCTCCTCATGGTGGACAAGGACTATTAGGATCACCTCCTGGAGGTTCACCTGGTCTTATGGGCTCTCCACCAGGGCTACTTTCGCCTGCATCGCCAATCCCAGGCAATTTACACCATATGGGAGGACTACATCATCATCACATGCACCATCAAGCTCAGGTAGCAGCTCAACAACAGGCTGAAGAAATCCTCCTACACCATCGAGCTCAGCAGATATTTAACTCCTCGTTTATTCCTATAATTCATAATCCTCATTCCCCTCTATTTCTAAGTAATTTGGGTGCAGCTCAATTTAATGCAGCAGCTAGAAATAATATTTTAAATGGTGGTCTTCATCATCCTCCTCCGCATATGATCGGTGGGGGTGGTGGAGGCAAACGATCATTTGACGAAGCATTTCCAGGGGGTAGCATTGAATCAGCTTTGGTGGCAGCTAAGAGATTATATCTTAATAATCTGAATAATAATGGCTATAAAAATCCGTCCGAGTAATATTATACGACAATAATTTCATTACTATTCCAAAGATATTTAAATAATAAGTTAATATTCGTAGTAAAATCTAGTAGTACTTATTGTTACACTTATAGACATAATTAGCTTATATTTTTAATTTAAATAGTCGAGAAATCTCTTAAAAATAACTTTCTAATTGACTGGTAATTGCTATATTACTGTACATTTAGAACTATTTTTTCCTTCTAATCACACTTAAATTACTAAAATATTTATTTTTACTAATAGTTTAAGTAGGATATTATAAAAGTTTATTGTCTATAATATTAATGTATCGGGGCTTTCAATTTTATGAAATTTTATCCCCTTCCTTGTTTAATTTTTGTAAAAATAACTTGACTAACTTAATATTAAGTAAATACTTATAGGCCTAATATCTAGTACTTGTAGGTCTTAAGGTATTGTTAAAGAGGGAGAAAGTGAAAGCAATAATCTTCGAGTTACAAAAGACAATCCAATATTTTCAAAATATAATATTCCAGTTCTAGTGATATTTTAACTGTAACTGTAACTTACTAAATAGATCTTCCATTGATGACACAATATGCCTTTCAAATGCATTGATAACTGAAACAATCAAAAAAGTTATATTTTTAATTATCAATTAAATACTCGATTTTTTTGTGTACTGTACTAGTACATTTTTTTGATTTTTGATATTAATATCTTTTTTTGGGATACCTTTAGTATAAAATATGTAGGTGTCTATTTTTATTCTATTTTTTAAACCAGTTTTTTTTGCTGTCATTTATCATTCCTTTTTATGAAACATTTTTTGCTTTTTTGATTGTAATTGTGATGGGCTTCGGCCTAACGGTAATCGATTACTGCTAATTATGAATTCCAAAGTTTTTCAATTTTTTAATGTAATTTGTACAAAATTGTGACACTATGCAGCTATGATTCTTTATAAAAGCTAATTTCCTTATAATTTAAAGTCCAAATTCCAAATACGTATTTTACTTTACTTCTAAAAAATATTCTTTACCTAATTTTATCATAGTAGAATCCGTAGTTGTGATTATACCTTAGCTAATTATTTGTAAAATTATGTTAATACTGTTAGGTACTTATAAAACTATATTTTTAGTCGTAAATTTAGAAGGTTGTGCTGAGCTGGTTAAGGGTTAATTATCGTATTTAACTAAAATTCAAACGAGATATTTTTGTTTTTTGTTTTTATTGTTAAGTAACACTTCATGGTAATTTAAACGTGTATAATCTTAAGACTAAAATATATGACTTATATTTAGATTAGAGTACTTATATTTAAAAAGCAATTTAATGTACTACCTATCTTTAACACGATTGTGCAATACTATTATACCTATTATTATATTTATAAGAAAAATATAAAAGCTATTTAAAAATGCTATTCAAGTATAATACTTTTTGGGGGAATCCTGGTAAATTAATCTCTCAAATCTGATCTGAATCATCTATCTTTCATTTATAATTTATGATACTAGTTTTTAATGTAAAATATGTGTATGTTCGGGTGGTTCATTAAACTAATTTATTTTATTGGGAAAGAGCAATCAATTTCTCTTATTAAAATCTATCGCTTTCACAATACAACGATGCTTTTTATTTAACCTTAAAATGCTTTAAATATACCTGTATTATGTGGTCTATTCGTTTAAATACAGCTTTGAATTACCTTATTTTGGCTTATTATTGCAGTAAATACGTGCTAAATTAAGCTTAAATTTGGCTTTTCCAAGCTGATATAAATGAATAGACCAATATTTACTGTGAATAAGTCATCTCTTGGGATTGCGAATTATTTAGATTTTTTTTGGAGAAAGTGGTTGCTCTTTTTTCTGCATAATATGGGGTATATTTTTGTCAAAAAAGTGACTAATTTTAATAATACAAAGCTAGTTAGATGGTCTCAAAAATGTAAATAATATTTACTCAATTTATGGTTAGTAGATTAGTTTGGGTTTTATTACCTTATACAAATTAGGGTTTATTTTTATGAATTAAGGTTTTTAGAGGTCTTTATAGGTTTATTTGTGGTTCTACTGCTCTGCTGGTGAAAAGTGATGGTCAACATGGGTCAAGTTTTTTGGTCTTGGTGCTCTCTTGTCTGGATTGAATGAACTCTATATGGTCCAAATTGTCTATTATAGATAGTTATAAATTTAGTGCTGGGTGTGAAATATTGTCTCATATATTTACTATATACAAATTATACTACAAAATTCTCTTTTTTAAATTAATTTGGTTCATGGTGGTCTGTTGTTTATATTTGAGACAAGCTTTTTTGGGTGAGTCCAAAATTTCCATTTATACATGTGCTTTTAAATCTACTTAAAATATAACCTGTGATATTTTTATAAATATCAAAAAATAATCAAAAAATGTCGATTGGCTATAAACGTTTTGGGTTCTTAAAAAACACAGTAATTAATAATTTACTTTTAAGCTGGTTCTGGGATTTTATACCTACCTAATTAATTATTGCTTTAAATCTCTTTTTTTTCGTATCACATTTAAACTTATTTCTTTGACCTATTTTTATAACTTAAATGGGTTTATATTTAAGCTAAATTGTTGCAAATTTTTTCAAAGTTATACGGAATTTGATATTTATAAGGGCTATTTATGAGGGCACAAAGGTTTAGCTAAATTTTTATGTATTTTTATAAAATTGTGTCTAACTTATCCTTAAGTAAATGTATTTTTAAAATTTTCCCGATAATTAATTGTTGACTTTTGTTTTGAAAGATCATTATCAATGTAATGAATTTGAATTTTGAAGTGTAATCCGAAAATCCAAAGCGTTTACAACGTCAATTAGCTTTGCATTATACTCTAATGATTAATGACAACACAAAATTTGAGGAGTTTACTAACTGAAATGATATTTTAGGTGGAACTTTAATGACGACACCCTATGCCTATCCTTATGCCCAGGCACCTCAATTAATTCCGTCTCTGACTCCAAGAAATGGTCCTGGATCACCATATTATCCTCAAATATTCTATTGGCCTTATCCATCAGGTAACTAATCTTAGAAAATTTTTGGAAAATTCTATCTAAATGATGTATTTTTTCGGCAGTTTCACCACCAGTAAGTCCAAATTATTATGGAGCACTTCCTGGGACTTCGCCAGCTTTGGTAAGTTCAAAAAATTAGAATTTTTTTTATCTAGGTAATTGCAGTTCAATTTCTATATTACCCTGAATCTTATTTAAATCTCTTTTTTTTTTAGATTTCTCAAGATTTTGCTGCGCTAACTTTGAATGGAAATGGTCATCCGAAGGCAATAGCGAATGGACATAGTATGTATCCACCTCCAGTGATGACCAATGGTCATGGTGCACATGGTGACCTTGGAAAGATTCTGAACGGTGGTGGGGATCATCATATTCATCAAATTAATGGCTTTAGAAATGATTTGGTGAGCATTTCTGAGAAACAAAGACCTCCACTAATACCTACAAAAAATTATGAACTGGGCCTTTTCATGGCTTAAACTGAATTGCTCATTATTATTACTATAATAAATTATTGATCATCATTTTTTTTCTTGTTATTATAAGTTATTTTTTAAGAAAGTTTATACTACTAACATAACTACTACAATTTACATTTACAATTACATTCCTTCGTTTAATATTTTAAATACTTATAATAATGATAAGTTCAGACTTGAGACAGAAAACAACTTTAATAAGTAAGTAGCAATTTTCCAAGAATATTAAGTAGTAAAATGCATCACAATTTTTTTATTACAGTTTGAAAAGTTCTTAAAATGTTTAATATGTTTTAAAACGAAACTTTAGTTAGAATTTTTAGCCATTAAATTCTCCCTACAAAAAATTGAAATACCTATAAAATATCGTAGATAATAATTACAATTACTTTGTAAAGTACTAAAAAAAATTATTCAATGACAATTGTTTATAAATGACGATACGATAGTTTAGAAAGTATTTAACTTTTTTTTACTAATACCTACCTTATATTCGTAAGACATTAGGTGAGATAGATAAGTTTCATAAGAATTTTATAACAAGTATTTGGCCAAGTGCCAGAAAATACCTTTTAGAAATTTTAGGCATTTTTTCGAAAAATCCAAAGAAAAAATTTTGAAAATTATGAATTATAGAGTGCTAGCAAAAATAGTCAAACATTAAGTCGAATTGTTTGAAATCATCAACAAAATATCGATATATCTACCTATTTAAAAGCTATTTTTTCCAAGTAGTATTCAAACTACAAAAAGCTATACTAACAACTTGTATTGTAAAATGTAAAGTACTCGTACTGATTTGAAATGAATCGAAAAATGTAATTTATTACTAGATTTATAAAACTAACTTTTAGATAATTGAATTGCAATATTACAATCAAAAAGTGTAAATTAATTAATTTAGTAAAATGAAAGGTGAGTATAGATTTCTAGTTAATTAAGTCTTATTAGCTGAGCATGCTATTTTACCCCATGTTTTTGTCCAATTTATTCTTAAAAGTAATTAAAAATCATCCCAATTTATTACTAATACTAATAACTATGATTATTTATTTTTATACTTTATTTTAGAACGCACGTTTAATCTTAATTGTTCCGTGTATAATTTGTAAATTATTTGTGTAAAAATGCTAAAGTAGATACTTAAGATTAGATAAGTACCCCTAGTATAAGACTTTACAAAAGGACCTAGACTACGAAATTTACAATTTCAAGACATTTTAATCTAGAAATAGATGATTTATCAATAGTATAATAGCCAGAATTTATTTAATTCAGCTCTGTATCTGTATCTGTATGTATCTAATATTGGCTTGCTTTGTGAGTCAAAATGAGGTTTATCAGATCAGAGATGAATTGAATGAATGATTTGGCTGATAAGAAAAGTTTCAAGATATTTTTTTGTTCTAAATTCTAAATATCATTTCTTTCTCTTTTATAATTTATACATACATTATAATATAATGTCAAAGTACTTATTTATTTAAACTGATACAACTTGTTTACTTAATTATCCTAGAAAAAAAATGTTAATTAACTATATATAGACTAGTCTCTATTTTATAATTTTAAGCATTTACATTTACACTTACATAAATAGTAAGAGAAATTTATTTATTTATTTGTCAAATCTTCCCTTTACATTTCATTTTATACCGTAGAAAAATGTCTTTAAAGCTCTGAAAAATCCGATTATGGTCTCAATTTACCAACAATTTAATTTGTAAAAATTGACTACATAATACTAAATTGGTTTTAATTCTGAATAGACTTGAATATCGATATTTCCCAAATTTTTTCGATGAATCTGATTATTAAGTAACTACTTTCCTTGTTATGATTATTCAAATCCAATTATGAGTTTTATAAACTACCTAATGTTTTTTTTGTTAATTTTTTGTTATACTTTAACCATAAGTGTATTTTTTGCACTTAAGAATTTTGTTTTTACTGTAGATCTATTTTTTAGATTTTTACTTTAATTAAGTATAATTTTTAATAATTATATAATTTTTAAGTTGAAATCTTTCATTAGAAACTTGTAAGTTTGTTATTTTGTAAATTATTATTATTAACTACCTACATATATGATAGGTACTTTAATTATTTGTATTTATTTTGTTAATTAATTAAGTAAAGTAATATTGTTCACTCAAAATTACGTAATTAATAAGATAATTTATTTTAAAATCTACTCAAAATACTACCTACTTGATGTTAATTGAATGTTATGTAGATTTTTCAAAAGAAAAAAATAACAATTAAATCGTACACTATGTGTCTTCCAAATTATGTAAATTAATTTTGAGATATAAAAATAAAAGATTTTTAAAATGAACTACTACCGTAGACATTGAATATACGAGTATAGTCTATTTATTTAGCTCTGAAGAATGAAATTTTGGCCCTAGCTTCGCACTAATTGAAGCCAAAGTCTGTTAAAAAAGCAAATACCTATTTGGGTTTTCATTTAGAAAAGACCATTTTTCTAAAGAACTCTTTGATATTCTTTTGAAATACTGTAAGTACCCTACCTACTTGAAGTATTGAGTATTGAAGTGAAGGCTTATATTGAATCATTCGTTGGTATCTATAAATAATTTTGAAACTAAAGTTTTCCAAAGATGAATTGAATGAAAAATGAATCAAACTTAGGATATTTATTTCCAAAATCAAAAAAATGACGTATTATTTGAACAAAGTGATGTTTCATAAAATTAGGTAGGGTTTTCCTTAGCAGAGCATAGAGCATATCCCAAGGCCGGACCGAGTAAAGATATTTGCAAGTCAGAAAATTTTGCAAATTAAAGCAAAGTATGACGTATACGAGTCGTACGTCATACTTTGCTTTGAATGAATACTTTTACATAATTTTCTATTTTTTTAAAAATATTTTGATCTTATCAAAATTTGATCTTTTGAGCTAGAGTTTTTTATTTTTTCATAAATCATTTATAAATTATAAACAAAAAGAGTTACGTTTTGTATTATTATTTGCAGGTTACGTGGCAAACTTGTTCATTTGTATGTATTGTATTACCAATTTCTTTCATTTTTTGAAACTCCAGGAACGATTCTCACCCAAGGTAGATCTCTGGAGAATAAAATAAAAATATGATGTCAACTAAAATTCATTTAACATGTTATATCCTTGGCCATGGAGGAATTTTTTTGTCTGTCTATTTGTCCAGAATGATTACTTGAAAACTACTGACGGTTTTAACTCATTTCATGAATGAAATGAGGCTAATATGAACATTACCAGCAGAATCAGATTTCTTTCTTCACCACTTATCTTAACTTAACTAGTATTTACTTATCTTAGGTAGTGCAGATACAGCAGTATAATTTAGATGTAAAAAATTGGGGGGTAATTTGTGATATATTTAACTCTTTAAAATTAGCGCTTACATAATTAATAATTAACTAAAAAATCGTTAATTAAATCCAAGTATAGTTTCTATTTGTATTGTCTGTAAATCACAATACATAATTATAAAGGGTATATTCGGTGTAAAGGGCCTTTATTTTTTATATTAGGGTTCCAGTTCCAAATTCCAATTTGAGATTGAGATGAGATGAGATTGAGAATAATGAGAATTGAGATTGAGATTTGCCCTCATATATAAATTGGGGTAATTAGTGATTTCCTTCAACGATTTGCTCATTGCTCACACAATACAATTAATATTAATATTAATTGTTAATAATAAACAGTTAATTAAATCTAAATCCTAAAGTTTACATTATTTACGACTTGCAAAGCAAAGCAACTCACCCGACATAATAGGTATATGTTAATGTAAGCCTCTAAAAATAAATGTTCTTGTTTTTATTTTATGCTATTGCTATTGCTATTTACTAATACTAATACTAAACTCAGCAGAATCAGTTTAAGTAATATTAGGTAAGTATTATATCTTACTTATCAGTCAGTCAATTATAAAAATGAAATAAAAGTCAAGGATCAGTTTGATTCGAAGTTATTTTTAAATCATTTATCAAATTACAAATTACAACTTATTCTTCTTTATCTTTATATTTATCTTAAATATTCTTAGTTGGTTGGAAAAGTTTTATTACAAATTACAATAATTATTTATGCTAACAAATCTCGAACTCGAATTTCGATTTTGATCTTGATCAGCAAAATTTATAAAGAACCTACTGACAGATATATATTACTAAATTCATAGGCACTAATAGGTACGAACTACACTATTTACTCACTACATATATAAGCAATATTATTTTTATAGTGCTTATGCATGGTTTGATGTAAGTTAATAATGAATGTTAAAAGTTAATATAATTTTTAAACAAAAAAAGTTAATGATTCGATTTTTACGCAAGTCTACTGGTAATGGAAAATTCAGTCAAATTACAATTTACGCTTACGTTGCTGCTTATAAAAGGGCAATTATTGATAAATATAACAAGAAATACTTGACTTTAATTGTAATGGTTATACCAAGAATTATTTTAATTGTCTTTACATTTACTTTACAAGTACCTACTACCTAGTACCTACGCTACACCAGCACCAGCTCAGTCATTCGAGGAGTCTGTCTTATATTGTACTTATCACAGACGGACTAGGGGACTTCAAGTCTAGTCTCTGCCTAAGCAAAGCCTGCAAATTCCAAATCCAATCCAAATCCAAATCCAAATTCCTTTGGAATTTCCAAATCCAAATCCAAGTCCAAGTCTCATTTTGAGTATGACTGATTCTCAAAATATTTTTCGTTTTCTCTCACTAAAATTCTAATTCTTCTTATATTTCTGATTTCAGTTCAATTTTTCGGTTTCGGTTTTTTTACTCAGTTTTAATAAGTTACGTAATGCTCATCTAAAAACCGACAAATCCGAGAAAACCGAATCGGTCCGAAGATTCCAGCCGCCCCTTAAACGGGACACATTCGACATTCGGCTCCACGAGACTACTAACAAACCCGTACAAATCATTTTTTAAAACTTTTTAAATGGAATTCAGTTAAAAGTTCCAAATAATTTAAAGCAGTTAAAATTAAAATTAACTGTCTTAATTACCTTACATTTTATCTATTACCTTTTCCATTTATAATCTATTCCTCGAATTGCTCGTTAAATTAACTATATTTCATAGTGTGCGTTTTTAGTTTTAGGTAGAATTTTAATGTAATTTTATGGTTTTTATCCAGTTTTTTTTAATTGTATTCATTCAAACTCAAAGTGCTAGTATAGTAGTATATAAGTATAAGTAGTACCAGATTATCTACCTTAATTAGTTAGTATAATATTGATGCTACTATTGACCTCAATCTCGACCTGAACCTCAACGATTTTTAGATTCTAAATATTTTGGTAAAAATGATATTTGGAGGATCATATTTTTGGTGTACTTCGAAAGTTATATCAATTACAAGGACTGATCATCGAAAAGTTCTGTTTTTTAATTACATTTTGGTCATCTTTTTGGCTACTTTTGGGACCATTCCATGCGAGGTCAACTCGACCACAACTTTTAATGATTGGGGTAAGTCTTTTTTTAAATCTCTTGTAATGATCGATCTACTAATTAACTATCTACCATATTATAAAATCAATATCTCATTCTTTCTCAAAATTATCTCTCTAAATATAAAGCAAATTAGCTACATTATTATTATTATGGTTAGCTCTCTATGTATGAACTTATGTGCATTAGTCTATTACTATTCGTTTAATTCAGCTAAGAAAATCATGTTTTTGGCATCAGCCTCAATTTAAACAAGTTACTTACCTATAATATTTATGTATTTTATTGTTAGGTATTTTTATTAGTGTTCTTCAGGCTTAAAATAATTGAGTTTTCGGGGCTGCTGATGAGGCTGAAAAAATCGGCTGAATTGAATCAATCAAACTCAAACTTAGCTATAATAGGCATAAGCTACGATACGATACGATTGTACCAAAAAGATAATTAAGCCTTATTATAAATGAAAATAATTATCAGCAGTATTTACGTTACGTGTGTCTGTTCAGTTTCAACTTAAATACGATTAGCGTATATGCATTACATTATTACTATTACTTACATAATGAAATGGTGATTGTGATTATTATTATTATTGGTATTGGTTTTTCCGGCATTCCCTTACCTTTACCCTGTTGTGTTTTATAAAATAAAAAATTGCCATTTCCATTGGCATATTTGGGATTATTATTATTTTAGTTAGGTAGGTATATGATTTTGATTCAATCTGGTTTAGACAATAGATCAAGACCAATTCTATTCTAATTAAAATGAATGAAAGACTGGAATTTTGAATTTAAGTGAATTTATGTAACAAAAATTGCTATTATAAAACCTTCTATCTTTATCATATTTCAATCATATAAGGTATAGTGTATAGCATCTCTCCCTGGACATAAAACTAATAAAATACTAAATATGTAGGATACAGTACAGAAAATTCTTTGAAAAATGTGTAATTAAAAATGTCTTGTG